>JANHFO010002860.1:63812-86233 GCA_032468095.1 Pareas carinatus | reverse complement strand
AGTTATTTTCTATCTGGCCTTTCACTTCCTTTGTTAAAAAAGTTCTCTTGCCATTGAACCATAGCACTAAATTCATGTTGCATCCTTTTTTGGGACAATGCCCTCTACATGGGGCTACTCCTGAAACCCATTTGGGAGCTTCAGCAGCATAAAGAGTAGTCTTTGGGGCCTCTAGAATGGTCCATATTATAGCTTGGCTCTATGAACAACGCTGGCGAGCCGTCTGTTTCCGGATGCAGTTCAAGGCGATGGCCTTTAAAGTGATGGCTCTTAAAGCCCTTAATTGCATGAATCTAGGCTACCTGATGAACCGTCTCATCCCACTCGGACAAGCGCACTGCACTTGTGCTGGCAGACAGGGCCAACTGCAGATCCCATTGGTCAAACAATTCTGATGATCAAGATCCAGAAGGAGAGCCATCTTTGCTGTAGTGTCCACATTTTAGAATATAAGTGTCAAACTGGCAACCCATGGGCTGGATATTGCTCAAGGCTTACCTGTATCCAGCCCATGGACTGGACCTGGCGGCGAGCAAAGTGCTCTCTGGAGGTTTCGGCAGCAGCACTGGTAGGGGTTCTTTGGCTGCGGGGGCCCCATCTGCAGCCACAGGGGGATCAGTGGCGGCCATGGCATGGGTCTGCACTGGGGTCTGGGGTGTCCACAGGTGGGTCCTTGGGGATCATGGGGGGCAGAGGAGTTGGTGGGGATCTCGGGGGGGCGCAATAGGAGAGGGCAGGCATGGGCAACTGCAGCGGAAGTGGCAATGGCAATGGCTCACAATGAAATTGGACCTGACACCGCTGCTTTAGAACAGAGGTCTTCCACCTTGGTCCCTTTAAGGCTTGTGGACTTCAACTCCCAGAATTCCACAGTCAGCATGGGTGGTTGGGGAATTCTGGAAGTTGAAGTTCACAAGCCTTAAAGGGACCAAGGTTGAAGACCTCTGGTATAGGACATCTTACTCTCTAAGGTAAGATCTACCTCCAAACTCTTATCCTTCCATAAGAACATGAAGACCTGGCTCTGCTAGTTGGCCTGGGAACCCAATGGGGGGAAGGGTACCACACTCAGAGGTAACTACTAGATTGATAGCAAACCCCATCTCCCCATTCGCTCCCTGCTTCCCCACCAGCCCATGTTTTAATCTCATATCACTGTATCATTGTTGCATTTTTTAATTCTATTGCTTATTACTTTACTACTGCTATGTCTACACTTTTCATTTCTCTGTTTTTATTGTTGTAAATCACTTAAAGTATCCCCATGGTGAGATAGATGGCAAATAAATTTCACAAGCAAACAAATAAAGAGAAACTTTGACTGCCAATATTTGCTTGACCCAAATTACAGATCTTGTACCCAATGGGCTATTTCGAACTCAGTTAAAAGGAGAAATAGGCACCAGATGCAGTTCTTGACTTATGACTATAATGAAGCCCAGAATTTTTGTTGTAACTCATGAGCCCAGACTCAATTTTACAGCTTTTCTGCGGTAGTTATTAAGCGAACAGAGTGGTTGTTAAGTAACAGTACAGTTATTAAGTGAATCAATGTATTCCTATTGGTGGTAGGGGATTTTATTGCCAGAAATTGGCAGAAAAGATTGTAAGTTGCAGTCATGTGAGCACAGAATGATACAACTGGTCATAAAGTTGAGCCGGTTACCAAGTGCCCCCAAAATGGTCATGTAATTCTAGTGCAGCCATCAGAACTCTAGAACCGGATTGTATGTTGCTTTTGTGAAGTTCATTGTAACTTTGAAAGGCTGCTAAGCAACCAGTCATAGGTTGAGCACTATCTATATGGCCTGACACCAATATAGCCAAACAGGGGACAGGAGAGCTTGTCTTCCATGAAGAACAGGGACAAAAACAAAGAGGAGGTAGGGAGGTAGAGGGAACGGACAGCCTAAGCAAAGGAGATAGTTTTGAGCTGTAGCCCATAAAACCAAAATAGTACATAAAATAGGAGGAGAAAGGAGTATTAGCCTTGAGTTCGCTGCCTTGAGTTACTTATAAAAATAATAAAGGCCGGATATAAATCAATCAATAACTAAACAAACAAACAAGCAAATTCTCCGCGAATTCTCATATCTAGTTGACTTATTGACATACTTACTTCCACTATACTTAGGAACCCAGCGCACATTAGGAGGTAGACCGTTAATGTTAAAATGCTTTCCATCAAAGACAGCACACTGTTCATCACGAAAATCTTTCTTTAGTTTAGAACATGGTTCAGTGTTGCACGATTTAAATTTCATCCTGCGTCCCACACAGTATTTTCCACCATTTTTGGGCCTTAAAAAAATTAAAAAAGAGAGATGTTTATGAAGGACATTAAGAATTTTCATATTCTTTCAGATTCAGTCCCTCAATTTGTGAGTTCATGATGTTTTTCTCAGCTTTTGTTTTTCTTCCATTATATCAAGACCTTATTGTGTTTGAATTAAGATAGTTTTTATGGTTCTATTTTAAACAAAGATGGCAGCTTTTTTTGAAACATACCTAGCTATACTAGACAGTATGTTACATCTTAGGATGCTGTTTCTTGTGAATCAGGAATCAGTTCTCTCACAGTGATTAAATGTATTTCTAAAGCGTGGGGAAATCATGTTCAAAGAAAAGGAAAGCGATAATTGAGCTATTATCTTATGGTTCAGTTTAGAAGTAATTAAATCAGTCCAATGAGTTTTAGTGAGCAAGAAGATGTATTTATCAAATAACGAAGGTCCTCTTTAAATTTGAACTAGGAATCATAATTTCAATTTGTACACCAAGAAAAACATTTATTTTTAATTGGTGTTTAAATCTGTTTCACATTCAGATGTAATGGAGAATTAGTTTAACAATAGCATTTAGCCTTAGATGTGCTGATGAAGTGTGCAAAGGAAGAAAAGGGGGGAGGGAGTGGGGAAGGCTTGTAAACCACACTTATTCTCCACCTGAGGAAGCACTAAACTGAAATGGTTATATTTCAAGAACTGTTCGGAGAGGAAGAGAAACCATAGAAATTAGACTGATTTCAGTTTCAACATATGTAACACAGAAAAACCAAATGCATTTTCCCAGTTTTGTGGGATAGCCCTCTAAAGGCTAAAAATTAATTTTTTTCTTATTTGAAATGGCAAAAGCAAGAAAAAAGTCAAACTCCTGAAAAGCCACACAATAAAACTATAACCTATACTTTGTTTGACAGATAAAACTGTTTTTTCCCCTGTGCCTCTATTTTCGGACAGAATTAAAAAGCAGGTGTATGGATCTGATTGTGAATTACTAATGACACCTTCCAATGCTTAGGAACATAGATGAGGTAGAAATTATCAAATAAGTGGCCATTCGAGAGAGAGAGCTTGGTGCAGATGTTAAGGTGCTGGTGTAGAAACCAGGAGTCTGTGAGTTCTAGACCTGCCTTAGGCATGAAAACCAAATGTGTGACCTTGAGCCAGTAAATTTCTCTTCGCCCTAACCACATCAAAGGGTCGCTGTGGGGAAAATAGGAGGAGGAAGGAGTATTAGATATGTTTGCTGCCTTCAGTTATTTATAAAAAATAATAAAGGAAGATATAAATAAATATAAAAATAAATCCAATCTAATCGAAGCCAATCGAATAGAATCCAATCCAGTCCAATATAATGCAATCCATGCCCTCATGAGATATTTAACTTACATGTTGTACTTCACATCTTGTTCTTAACTTATGTAAAAAAAATTTGCTCAGGAAAATAGGAAAGCTCAGTTTCCTAACGCTAACATATTTTAAATGCAATGCTCCGTCTGACGAATTTAATTACAGAGAGACCTCAGTTTGCAACCACAGATTCTTAGTTGCAAGTCATTGTTTTCGTTAAGTGAGATTCCCCCACATGACTGCCTTGTTCAATGACCACAATCCCAACTCTTCCCCATTGCAGTCGTTAAGGATGCCTCAGGGGGAAGTTTTGGGAGGCCCAGCATACACCTACAAGTAGAAACTTACTGGGGCTTTGGCCAGCCAGGTCCAGCAGCATGTGGGGACTACTCCCTCTCTCTCTCTCAAGAGACCTAGCCTTCTCCCTGCCCCACTTTGCCTGGAAGGCTTTAACAGGCTAGACCCAGGGGCATGCAGGCCTTCTCCCTCTTTCCACAGTCTGGGAAAGCCTAGCCTTCTCCCTGGTCATGATCCTTGCACCATACCCACAAAGCCTCAGCATTAGCCAGTTCCTTTTCTCGGCCACCCTTAAGAAAGTTAGCCTCTTTAGCCATTAGGGAGAGGTCTTTGCTAACTTTCTAGCTGAGCCTTGAATCAGCTGGACACATCTGTCAGCACTATAGGGGAAGATAACCCTGGATCTGGGAATAGCCAGCAGATGCCTTCTAGGTATTGTGGGTAAAGCGAAGGTCCAGGTTATTTGGGAGCAACCGAGGGAAGGATGAAGCTCGCATATGGCTGGAACTAACTGGTTAGTTTCCAAGCCTGCTGAGGTTTCCTGCTCCACAGTTGTGAGGAGGGGGAGTTGCAGTACTCTCATGGTCATGAAAACGTGAGAACCCTGCTCAGTACCCAATTTTTTGATCACATGACTGTAGGGGCACTGCAATGGTCAGAATTTAGGGTAGGGATGCATCATTTTAGTGCCGTCATCATTTCAAATGATAATTTGACACCTACAATATCTTGGAACTCTCCATCTTTTGAAATTTTACGATATTGTTTTATGTTTTTAAAATTTAAAAAGTATTTTTTTCATAATGCTTACTTTTATTAAATTGTACACCTCTCAGAGTCCCTCTCTGCAGGAGATGAGCAGTTAAGAAATGTACAGTATAAATAAATAAGTATATCTATGTAAATATCCAGAGCAAAAACAATGGAAAATTACATGCGTTCAGTAACATCATGACACAAGCCCTAACCATACACACATTTATCATGATGTTTGATGCAAGAATGTAAACCATGCTATTTGCATTCTGCCCCTCCCATTCCCCTAAAGACAGTGATACCTGGAACAAATCACATAATTATATGGGATCTACTTCTAAAACAAACAGATCTATGAGATTTGTACACATAAAAAAATTCTCCTTAAAACTTTTAAACATGATACTTTTTCATTGAGATGGCATGCCCTTCTTATCTGAAGACAACAAGCAATATTGGATTTTAATTTATTAATAATGGATTGTCCAATTTGCATGAAACTAGGTCTGAAGGTCACCTACAATAAATTCTGAATGGAATACTATTCTCCCCAGAATATTGTCTTTTTTTAATATTGCTTTTTAATATCAGAGGTAACATATTGTGTATGCAAAACTGTCACAAACGTCTTTCAAGTTATCATTTACAACCTTCAGAGTACTATGATGAAAATTCCTGTCAGATGAGATGAATGGGTTAATACATACAGCTTTGAAATGGGTTTCTTTTCCATTTCTTGCTCCTGAATATTCTGACAAAAGTTATGAGACTTTGGAAAATTTAAGGGCTTAATCTTCCTTTTCTTAGAAGCAAGTAAACCTGGATCTCAACTTAATCCCACTTCAAAAAGACCTGGAAGATCTCTGTTGAATCATGACTTGCAAATTGAGTTGAGCATTACAAATCAACTTTTTAACAGATTAAAGGTTTGTCATGAATCATTAACCAAAGGTTTATTATGCAAAAGTCTATCTTATGGTCTTGAAAAGTGTCAAAGCTATACAATTATCAATATAAGGCTGTAGTTCTAATGTGGTTAATTTTAGGGAAGGTCAATCATGGGCTTTTATAGTCTTTTTTCTTAAAATTGAGAAGTTTAAGTATCAAACATTTGACTGGAGGTAGCCAAATAACACATTAACTATTGAAGAAAAAAAGGAAGACTATCTTCCTTGCCTCTAACATCTACGGACTGAATGAAGACATGTGCAAAAAATATTGACTTTACCGGACTGTATGTAAACACTCCACATGACTGAAGTTTTGGATATTACTACCTCTCCAGATTTTAATGCAACCCAACACATCTGAAGAAGGGCTTGATCAAAATGCTGAGAAATTGAGCAATGAGAAATTGCCAGTTATCATATTCAGATTGTGATTTCAGATACATTAAGATGTGACAAAGATGAGCCACCAGCTTCTCATCTCTACTCCCAGGAAACAGGAAGGGGTGGGGGCTGAGGGGAAGCAAGCTATTTATGCTAGTCCTTTATTCACAATTTTTTTCAAAACTTAATTCTCATGTGTTCAGTAGAGGTTATTAGAAGATAAAGTATCTCTACATTGCAACCTTGCAATGTAATCCTATATAGGTATACCTGAAATTCAATGTCACCTAATCCTGTTGTTGCTTCCTTTTTATTAACCAAGCATGGATCGCTTGCAAAGTGTAACTTTCCAGCTGCAAAGATGAGAAACTATTTTAAAGCAGATTTCTTTCACACGGTATTCACATAACCTTGTATTTAACTGTGAACCCACAAGAACTTTTAAAACACTTGTGAAGTTCTAACAACTCACTAAGTTTTATTGAGATAGCCTGGAGGTATTTCCCATATTAAATCTGGAATCACTTCCAGATTGCATAAAAGGTAGTACAGTATATTGAAAATCATTTTATATTGTCAGGCATAGGGATTTTTGGAACTTCATGAATGCACACTGTATCTTTTCCTTAGTTTTGGCATAGGTTTCCACTGTCACTATAGATAATATCATTCATTTGAACACCTGTGTTTGGAGATGGATACTGTATCTCATATGCAAAAATGACAATTATTTGGAAAAAAAAAACTGAAGCAAAAGTGGCATTTTGTTCCATGTCATCAACATGTTTATTATGGCCCTTTTCCCAATTTTGGTTGCAAACACCCCCACCATAAATTAACAATCATGTAACAGCAACTTGACAGAATTTTCATTACATTTGGCAAATCAGTGCAAAAACAGAGACAATCTTTATAGCTTTTGCCTCTACCAACAACTTTTTGCCTCTCTGCATCAATGTACCATTAAAAGCCAACCTTATTCTTCTCAAAACCATAGCCATGGATTTCAGGCACAAAAGGGGTCAATATGCTAGGAAAATCTTCTCCAACTGGAAGGTTGAGCCAACTAGCAAGCAAAACATTTCATAACTACATATCTCTTTACCATGGTGGTGAACTCCAACAGTTCTGAAAGGACCAATTTGGGGAAGACAATCTAAAGAGTCTTTAAATTTTTCCTCACATAGCAAATTGATTACAGCTCTGTAAAAGAAGTTTGCCTTGATATATTAGGTATCATGGCTTACTCAGTAGAGCCATCATAAACAATAAAATGTAAGCAGTAAAACACTGGACTGGTCCTAATGTAGGTGTTATCTTGAGATGTTTTGTGCTTGGGTGGGTCAGTACTCTAGAATGACAAATCATATACTAACTCCGGTTCCTATAACTATATATGGTATGGAAGAAGATTATTAAAGCAATATTTATAAGACTTTATTTTCTCCAGACATTACGTAATTCCTTTTTATCCCATAGCAGGCCTTGTATGCCATATTCTCCAACTCAGACCAGGAAAATAGCTGAGCTGAGTGTCACTAGGGTTGATGCCTATCTGAGGGAAACACTTTTTACCCACATTGCAGAAACTACAACAGCTTCTTAAGCCAGTACCAAAAAAAAGCCACTTGCTTTTTTTTATTCTGATGACTTAATGCAACGTTGCTCAGCATAAACTCCAAAGATCTCGGCAGCTGTTAAATGGCAGCAAGGGATAAAAGGTTCTGCATCTCTTTGCTAGCATCTTATGGGCCTTCACATTTTTTGCAGCTCATGTTTAGCAGTCCTACATAATATTTTCCTAGTCTATTTTTATAAATGCAACATTTTTGCACTGGTTTTTAATATTCTATCTTGAAAATATCAATTTGCATTGATTGGGTAATGAAATAAATAAATTGTGACAAAAATCCAAAGAAGTAAGGCAATTATAGATAGTCCTTGACTTACAACCATTTGTTTGCCAATTGTTCAAAGTTATAATAGTATTAAAAAGTAATTTATAACTAATCCTTGTACTTAGGACTGTTGAAGCATCATGTTATGGTCATGTGATCAAAATCCAGGCACTTCACAATTGGGATGTATTTATCAGGGTTGCAGTATCCCAGGGTCATGTGAACACAATCTGTAATCTCCACAGTCAGTTTTCAACAAGCAAAGTCAATGGGGAGACTTAACAACCACATGATTTAGTTAACAACTGTAGCAAAAATGGGGTAAAACTGGGTGAAAACCACTTAACAACTGCCCTTCTTGGTCCCAATTATGGTTGTAAGTCAAGGACCATCTATAGTCCTCACTTTAAAAGGGAATAATTCCTAACCATAGCAGTTGATTACTCTTTGCAGAAAATTATTCTTTGGAGACTGTCACTTGCTTCTGAGATATGCAGTTATGTATATTAGATAAATTAATAAAATATGTGTAGTATCAAGACTGCAGCAGGCAGAAGAGGTAAATTTCTCACTTTTCATTCTAGCTATTCCATTCAATCTCTGAACTGACTGCTTTTCCCCAATGCAAATCACAGCTTTGCTGGAGCAATTCTGGATTAAGTCCCAGTTTTATTACTTCAGGGTTGAGCTTTGGCAATGAAACCAGGTCTTTGGGGTTCAGGCTTCATAAACACAGTTTCAGATTCAGTCCCAATTTAGGGTAATTACCAATCCAAATATAGACCTATGCAATAAAACACATGTTTCATTGGATGCATGTTGAAACATTTCACTGGATTACAGCTGTTCCCAGTATGTACACTTATATGTATGCATGTGTGCCGTCTGTTTGGCATATACAGTATGTATGTATGCGTGCCATCTGTTCATCATCTTCATAACCCATTTACATGAATCATTCATGATATCTTGATCCATTTTATCAAAATGTCTTTCATACAGTGTTCTTATTTACTCGTCTTTTAATCCAGCTATCTGTTATAAGAATTTATATCCTATCCCTCAATAAAATTCCAAAGCAGATGACACTATTTCAAAACGTGCTAAAATATTCAACACTGTAAATTAGCAACAGCATAAAAACAAACTCAGCCACGATAAAACACTCCAGATTAAAATAAAGCGTATCACTGCACCAAATTAAATTCAGAAGACCTAAAAGGCAAGCTTCTCTTAAGAAGTGGGTTTTACAAAGAGTGAAACCCCTTGCTGTTCTGTGAATAACTTGCATGTTTTCTGAGGCAGCAAAGTTATAGTTTGGGGTTTTTAGATAAGGGTATTGAGTATATGTTATAGCTTCCTCATTACTTTAGTCATCTAACAGCCTGCTTCCACATTATTTTTTTAAAAAGCCAGGAATACTGTCATAAACCATCATACAAACAAGCAACTTCCTGATGCATGCGGCCTATTCACAACAGCTTCACCTCCCCTTTAGATGACTACTAAACACATGTCAGAAAGAGATAACTTCATGTGAAATTTGAATGTAGTATTATATACAGTAAACCTTAAGAAGTCAGTACTCTTAAGTCAACAAATCATCCTGATTTGAAGTTAGTTTATTCCCAATGATTCAAACAGGGATGCTGTTGTTAAACATAGTTAGTTCTTCCAGATTCTACACATATAGAAAGAAGAAACATATTTGCTGTGTTGGAAACAGGGGTTGCTGCCCATTCTTAATGGATTTATTAAAACAGGATTCCTACGTTAGTGTGGCAAGAATACAGTTGTAATATTTAACCCTTTGTACTTACTCAGGCCTGTTGCATTCTCGAATGGCATCTTTTATACCCCCACCACATGTCCGTGAGCAAGCTCCAAAGGGGCTCCATGCACCCCAAGCCCCGTCGGTCATAGGTACTTCTCGCTCGTTGGGAACACAGTGGCCATACTTGCAGTGCTAAATTCCAGGCAGGAGACCACAGAGAGAGAGAGAGAGAAGAGAGAAAGAAAAAAACTTTTAAAAACTTTTAATAGACTCTATTTTATTGTAGAATTAGGTTTCATTCCAGTATATTGCAATGTTTCTTTAATACTAATTTTATTAAAGATCATAATCACAGCAGTAAAAGTGAATACAAAAATTAAAAAATGTAGAATAAAAAGAAAAAATAGAAGGTGTGAAAAAGAAAGAAAAAAGGAAAATAGGTAGACAATAGAAAAGGGAAAAAAGTAAGGGTCTAAGAAAGAAAAAGAAAATAAAAAATATAAAGTAGCAACTTCTCACCATCATAACAAGTAGAAGCATTTTTACTATAGGCAGTCCTCAACTTACAACTGTTTCAAGTTAGTACAGACTCTAAAATGTTACCTACAAACCATTCCAGCAGTCACATTATCACATTTTGGCTGCTCACATTTACAACCGTTTACAGCATTTCGTGGTCACGCAATTGCATTTTTTTTACCGTGTTCCAGCAGAAATCATCCATTGGAAAATCTGGATTTGGACTTACAACCATGTGGTTTGCTTAATGACCGTAATATAAACACAGTTGTAAAACTGAGTGTGGCCACATGGTGACATATGACTGTAACAACTTACAACCAAAATTCTAGGCTCAATTCTGGCTGTAAGCCAAAGACTGCCTGTAGCTTTTCACCTCTTCTTAAAATACAACGATCTCTTCTTCACGCACACATTACAATGCCTTTGAAATAAAACTTTCTCTAATTGTGTGATGGTTGTGGGAAAGGTCTTGGGAAACAAGAGAAAGACCGTCAGCCTAAACATAAAAGATAAACGAAACTTGAGTCTGAAGGACGACGGATGGCAAAGGTATTTCAGAAGGGACTCTCCCTAGTTTTCAGGTGAGTAAAAGTGAGAGCAAGAGGGTCCTTCCAGAGATGCAAGATTCTGCTAAATTGTAGCCTTACAATAATGATAAAGTTGGATTTATTGTCATGTTTCTTGTCTGGACTAACCTTGAGTGCTAACAGATTTTTATATTTATACTTGTTAGAACGTTTCACTAAAGATAAGCCTCCCTTGCTCTCAAATGTGTTGAGAGAGATAGTCTTGTTCTGAGCTACACAGATTAATTTTCATTAGTATCCAAAATTATGTCAATCTATTACCCTGCTGTCCTACGGCAACACAATTTTCTATTCTTAATTCTTGTGGCTTTTAAATGTACTACAAAAAACAATTTATAGATACACATATATAATAAAAAAATTTTTAAAAAGCTAGAGGTTTTTTTTATACACTTCCTCAGAGACATCCAGGGTAGATAGACAATAAATATTATAGAAAATCGAAATTACTTGTAACAACTGAAACTAAGAAAACATTCCATCACTCTGGAAATACTGTGTTTCTCAATGAAATCAGTATAATTAACAATGCTGCATAACTCGGTGGCACTGGCATTTGAGAATTTGTAACAGACAGACTTTTAATGATTTTCACTGCCATAATTTTCAACTGCAAAATTTATCACCTGATGCTGCATTGTCATCATTGACTGTATAGTAACCGATAATGAAAAGAATAAAAAGCTATGCATGAAATACTTCAAAGATTTTGTTAAGATACAGTGATTTAGAAAATGTGTTTATGTTAAAATTCTCCCCTCCACCTTCATATTTCATGGATAAGATTCCGCTTTTGTGATATTTCAAAGTTTTCTTGATATATAAATATATCATGCCAAGATGTCGAAGAGGAAAGTTTTGATTTACAAAAATCACAGAGAGAAAACTGTTAGTCTAGATTTTGATAGACAGGCCATCATTTATGATGATCCAATATCATATGCTTATGTGATGGCAGGAGGGACAATCAAAATTAGATTGGCAGAAACAAAGAGCATAACTTTTAAAAAAATTGTGATGGCACCACAAATGGGAAAAAGAAATTCAAATGTCAAAAATATGACTTTATTCATGTTGACATATGAAGTAGGATAAATCTATGAACCATTCACTAATTATTATTGTTGTTGCTACATTATCCTAAAGCATATGTAGTGGTTGGTTGTTGGTTAAAAGCAGAAATACATTTTAAAATAATGGAAAGCACAATATTTGGGCATTTGTATTTGTATTCTGAACAGGACATCTTGATTGAAATGTTACTTCTTAGCACATGGGATGGGCAAAGCGTTTATAAATGTCAAATGACAAGGATGATACAACAGGCAATGTAGCACTCACTAACTGACTCTAATCTGTATATCAGCAGAAGCACATATGATTGTTGTGTGCAAGACTATTTGCTCAAAACCTCATACTAGGTATTGTACCAATTCAAGTCAAGGTTAAAAAGTCTCCTATATGAGATATTCAGAATGTTATAGAAGTAGCAAGGAATTGTCCATGGAGAACCTCAAATTACACATAATAAGGATGGATGATTTTGGTCCTCTCATTTTCTGCATCTAAATCCTAAGTCCTCTGAGTTCAATTAAGACATTGTCTGGGCCAAGTGATCATTTTGCCTGGAGTAAGATGCCACAATATGTTAGATCGAATTTAGAGAGAAGGAAATGAGGTGAACCAGAGACTTACCCCAAAGGATTTCTTTTCAGCCAAAACCTGAGATAGCAGAAAGTCAGGCTAACCCCATGAGAAATGCAACCAAAGGCATTTAAAGCTGAGTGTGGAACACAGAGAATGGTTTTCAGAACTATTAGAATGACTGGCTTATAAGGTAGGGGCATCCTTATAATGTAATTGTGTACCATATAACAGAAAGCCCAAGTTTTATTGTTGCAGGGACATCATTATTGTATATTCAATGATCGTCTTAGAAATTTTTTGAACTCTAATTATATAAATTGAATTGAATTTGAATTGAATTGAATACTTTATTTGGCCAAGTGTGATTAAACATTCAAGGAATTTATTTCTGGTACAGAAGCACTCAGTGTACATGAAAAGCAATCATCATCCTCGTCATCATCCTAATAAATTTAAAATAAATTAGCACTAAATTGAGATTTCTGCACATAAGAATAAATCACAGAAATGTTCCTGTTTTTAACTTGCCCCTGCCAAAAATATGCTCTAACAACACATCATCAGTATTTTTTGAAAATACTGTATGGTTAAGACAAAGTGTTTTAACACTGCTTCCCTTGAAAAATTCATGTGATCCTTCCTGTCTGTAGTCTCAAAAGAATCAGTAATATACCTTTGTAAATAAATGGAAGCTATTTCATTGGCAGTTTCAGAACAGTCTACTGTCCTTTTGTTCTATTAGCTCATGAATCAATTTTACTAAAAGCAAGTTGGCAAAAATGAAACTTCTATTATTTCTATAGTAGGTGTGGAAACACAAGTCTATGTTCTACATGTACCTACATACTTGATTTTAGATTCAGGCACATTTTATATTTATACTTCTAAATACTTTATGTAAAGCGGGCAGTATTTTTCATGATAATTAGGCCATCTGATGTTTTACCAAGAGAAATAATTATTCATATCATTTTTTAGGATTGTGGGAATGTGGATCTACTTTGATGAATACTTAAGGGTAAACCATTAATGGCTTCTTTTCTTTTGGTAAACCTAATTAATACAAATGCTTGTCAAAGATGCTTGTCAAATCCTTTTGCTGGTAACAGAATTTAAACAGACCACAGTTTTCTGAGTTCAGATATCACAAGTAACTGCAATTGGGTTACAAAATAGAACCAGAAACTTTCAGTCTTTCCCATTATATATATAATAAGGACAAGAGTGTCATTCTGGTGCATGGACAAGATAAAGCCATCAATTTTATAGCTTGTATTGCAATAATAATTTTAAAAATTGCAAATAAGAAAGGCTCTGATTCTCTTTATTAATGACTCTCAGTGTATTTTCTAAAACTGGGTGATCTATTCTCTTGGCTATGCCCATTATGCAGAAAAAACCTCAAAATGTGATAGCTTCTAAGAAAAGCAATCTCTCTGTTTTTCAAGTTACATTTTGGATATTGCTATGTCTCAACAGGGCAGGGATCTCTTGCGTCCGCCTGCATCCCTGGTACGACGGGAGACACGGCGTACCAGGTCAAGGGCTCTGGCCTGAGCCGAGATCGAAGTCAGAAACAGGCTGCTCGAAAATTGCCTAACTCTTCAAAGTCCCACCGGCAGCCCCCTCACACACCCCTACCTGCTCCCTGGTTGCACTGCTTAAGTGGCTTGACCTACTGGTTCAGCTGCTGGAGTGTCTTGCCGTGTTGCTGCTGCAGGAACTTGCCACAGGTTCACCATCACTGGTATATAGCAATCTAAATTACCATAAATGACACATATAATAACAGGATGTCTATAAACATGCATTAAATATGGCTCTTTAGGAAAAGTGAGCTTGTCCCTCAGGGTGGGACTCAAACTTTTTGAGAAAAATTAATGGGATTGGAGATACAAAAAGTTGATCGGACAAGACATGAAATATTATTTAAGATCTGTCCTTTTATGTGATTCAAATTCTGAACCATCCATTCTCCATTTTGCTCTTTTAATTCTCCGAATTTTTTATGTCAAATCAACTGGGAAAGATTCTGCAGAGCTGCAGCAAATCAGACCCTTGAATATCAACATTAGCCCATAGGAGAAAACAGAAGTATCTTTATTACATCTCAACCAATGTCTTCATACTTCCCTTCCTAAGTACTGATCAGCTACAACATACCCATCTGCCAGCACCAGATTTAGCAATCAGTCGTTTGGAAAAAGCTATTTTGATATATTACCATGGCAATATCTACATCCTTTCTTATTTCTTGCTGAAAATGAACTCAGGTAGCATGAAGCATTAAGGGTTGTAGAAATGTGTTAAACAGAGGCACAAGATGATAGCTGGTTTTTTTTAAAGAAGTATAGTGTGATTAGAAAAGGATTCAAATCTTTCCAAAGACCACTGTCCTTCTCCCAGGTCTCCCCTTCCCCCCAAAAAAATATTTAGCAAGGTTTCCTAAACCAAGCCTTCACTTTTGAATTGTCACATTATTTGGGACAATGTCTAGTATTCTTGTCTTGTCCCTTTCATGGACAAACATATATTCCACAGAATATTTCCATGGAAACATTGATGTAATACAGGAGGCAGATTGCTTCTAAGTGAACGAAGAAAGGGGACCAAGAGAGATGGTTCTAATGCTGGTTTTCCATTAACAAAACAACTTCTGATTTTCTAAACCTTAAATATTCAAGAGTGGGAGACGCTAGAGAGCCAAGTGAAATGGGAGAAAAAGAGAAAGACAACATTACAGCAGAAGCCTGGTTGCGCAACGCTAGATTTTGTCCTTTGTAATATAGCAACTGAGGTAAATATAGAAGCATTCTGCGAAAAAATCAGTATCTTTATGTAATACATGTAGCAGGTTTACTAGGGAATTGAATGACCCTCACCCCAAATTTTATTTGAGCCTGAGATGTTCAGCTGATTAGTAAATAAATGCCACCTAATACTAAACACCGTTTTCATTATCTCATATTAAAAAACACAGGTGGCAAAATACGGATCGGACTCTACTGCTCCAAAGACAACAATACCTGCTATTGTCAGTGAAGTAAACAATAGTTGGCTAGGTGTTGGTAGAAAGCACTTGTTAACACAGACACACACAGGGTAATAACAGAACTTTATAGATTTAACTTGTTTTATATTCCGCCCCCCCCCCCCCGTATCAAAGTCTGTGTACTTGTCTATGGGACATAGCCAGTAGTTTCCCTCACTCTTCTTCATCTGGCCAGGTCTTTCTTTGCATCTATGTTCCGGAAGGCCACAGTAGGACACAGAATGCTGATGGTCCGATTCAGTGGGTTCTTTTTATGTTCCAAATATCATACAGTGCTAATCACCCACTCTACTCTTATAACTGAATTTTCCAATTGGCACAGTGACCAAAACTTCATCTTTAGTTTGCATAGCTTCTTCAGTAGGAATTCTGTAAGAAAACTTGGTTGTCTGTCCTACCTTGTCAAAGTACCTCCTCCTATTCCCTTTCAGGATTTTTTTTAAAAAAACTTCCCCTTTTAAGCTGACATCCAGGTGAAATATCGAAAGTGGCTAGCTAAGGTTCGCCCCTACTGACATTAATAACTGAGCAGAAATCTAAATCAAGAGGTAAACCAGTTCTAGGCTGGGAATCAAGGACAAATAGAACAATACTACAAGAACAAGCATTCAAAACATAGCACGGTACAGTTATTTATTGAAATACCAGAAAAGGCCAGTGATGGGGAAAATAGGTTGGACAGGAGGAACTTCCATTTAGTAAACCTTCTTGGTAGATTTAAAAATGCCACCGACAGGTCATTCCAGTCAAATACAAGATGCAGTACAAACCATGCAATTAATTTACAACCAAGAAGGGTAAAGCACAGGGTGTTTCTACTTCAGTTCTACCCCCGCACAGAGCTTGTTGGGGAATGACTTGTCGAACTAAGGGAATGAAACACAGACTTTCGGTGAATTATAAACAATTATAATACATTGCCCATGGGACTGGAAAAGACTATAAAACGTCAAGTGGAAGATGAGAGATGAGCAGAATGGCACATGGCGTCAGATGATGATGCGTTTCATGGATGATACTTCCTTTTCATTTAACCAAGGGAATACCGTCCTTCTCTCCGTTTCCTTGAACTGAGGCACATTTAGCAGCACAAGGAATAATCAGCGCGAGCCCAGTCAACTCTGCCACAGAAAAACACTCCTGTAACATATGAGCAGTGGCTACAGGAAAAGTCGAGTTATTAAAGGGATTTTTTTTTAAAAAGTCAGTCTTCAAACCTGGTATATCAAGTGAGAACTTTCGATACCAGTGAAATAAATAAACACACGAACGCTGATTCTGAACTTACGCTGCCCCAAACAAATTCTACTTGCAATTCTTTCACTCTATTTGAAACATTTACGAATGGAATTTCTAATAATCTCTGGGGACATTAGGCCTCCCTGCCTGAATATATTTATATATATATATGTATATATATACAAATTATTTTACAATAATTCCCTTTTGGCTTTTACAAGTGTAGCCAAGAGTAGCCACTGTAATGCAAATCCTCTTTTCCACACCCTATGCAATACTGCAAGTTTAGAACTATTATTTAAAATAATCTTATCCATGAATTACAAATAATAAAGTACTTTGCATATATAAATATTTCTAGCAGATTTTAGAATGTACATAAAAGATTCCCCCCTCATTTTGAATACCCCCCCGAAAAAACATGCTTTCCTCCAGATCACCGCTGCTTTAATAATGCTCTGTACATGGCGAAGCCCAAAACAGCAAAGACTGTAGCACCAAAACTTGCTCGAAGCCAAAAGGTAGAGCTCTTGAGGTCTGCCTGTGTCACGTGCCTGAAAATACAAAGAATACTTATTTCAAAAAAACAAAACCAAATTTTGAGATGATATACAAGCATCAAAAATGCGTAAGCTCTCCTTCAGAGATCTACTATGTACTCTTTTAAGGCATTTGTGAGCTAAATGCTTTTGATGTAATATAGGGAAGTGAATGTTTTTTGTTCTATCTATTCAGAAAAGAAGGGTTATATTTCAACTCAGTTAACAAGTCACTCTGACTCATCTATAATTCCATTAACTTTTCACAGCAACATAAAGTAAATAGATCATATTTAGGCTTATCTGGCAATATTAAGCCAATTGTTTTTATGATGTTGTGAAGACTTGAGCATAGGGCAGTGCATAGCTTGTTAAGTTGCAGTTGTAAACATACTAACCATCTAATCAAGGAATGACTATTCTACAACCATCTAAATATAGGTGACTTAAATGTAAAGTCATGATTCAAGAGCTGTTTTTGTATATATCTATAGATATAGTTCTATATACCACCTGGAGTCCATTGGAGTTGGGTGACCAATAAATTTCAATTAATAAATCAATGACCCAACTGGAAAAGAAAAACCTAATATATGCTGTGTTGCTTACTAGTCAGTATTTTCAGCAAAGATGTCCCTTCGGATTAACTAACCAAATGACTTTATGTACTAGCTTCTTTGCTGTGGTGTTTCTATCCAAGGGCAAAAGGCCTAACAACAGAAAATAAACTTGAACACCACCACAAAATAAAACAGTTAGGTACACCAAATAATTAATGACACAGATATTAACAGGTGAAACCAAAATGCAACAGAACAGCATGGAGGATGAAAGAAAACCATACATTTAAGATCAAAATAGCAAAAATTAACCAAAAACCAATGATTCAAGCCTGTCAGCATGCTAGCTTGTGAGCATGCTCAGTTAGCTTTCATGAAAAACACAGCCAACCACAGTGCAACAGATAAAAAGCTATCAGCAAGGAGTTATTGCAGTGACCTTAGTTCAAGGCACAGTGATTCTCAATTGAGTATTACAGAATTGATATAGGACTGCGTTACAGAACACAAGAAAGAATTCCATGCCCTAGGCACTTTTAAAACTAAATCAGAAATAATGGGAATCCTAAAAAAGTATACACCATTACCTTCTGAAGAGCAGATTCCAAAGTATAATTTAAAGGACTACTGTTTTATACCAGGGACCCTCAAAATGTTTACCATCCACTTAAGAAGGCTGAAAATTACTGAATCAGCCATTCAAAAAATGGTAGCACATATAGGAGGAACCAGAACTGAGAATTATCCCTGAAAGAAATATAACCTGATTATTGTAAGAGGAACATTAATTTTAACAAGAAAAAATCCAACGATTATCTTTTTAAAAATAGCACTCTTTCAGGCTATTTGTCTCTAGCTCTTCTCCTATCATCTGAACTGGGGAGAGCACAAAGACTTTTAAGATCCAGCTGTAACATGATTGGGACAAAACCATAATTGGGGAAAATCTGGAACAAATAGCACAGTCCATTTTATCAGACCAAAATGGATGTTCCTTTTCAGACATCCAGGCAACATTTAGCATTTTGCATATTCAACAGCCTTGCTTGTTTATTGCTAGCAATCAGCGAAACTGGCAGAACAAAACTAACTGCAGTTAATTTCAAAGTTTGG
The DNA here is from genome assembly GCA_032468095.1 of Pareas carinatus. NCBI lineage: Eukaryota > Metazoa > Chordata > Lepidosauria > Squamata > Pareidae > Pareas > Pareas carinatus. The sequence goes on along the minus strand of JANHFO010002860.1, from coordinate 67,286 downwards.
TTCTTAAGGGATGCGATCTGAAACAGATCATCAGGCAATAGATGCTGCTGGGTTAGTTCTTTCAAATCTCTCAAAGCAAGACATTTACTAGATTTCTCCTCTATAAAGGAGCGAGTTAGTTACCTGTCTTCCAATAACTGTGGATCAAGGGATGACTCCATGAAGATGGAATCCTCTACCGAGCTGATGGCATGTACTTGGTGAACAATACTGCTCTCCTCATCTGACAACAGGAAGGCACCCAACTCATCTATGTGGGCTCTCAACCTTTTTACACACATGCACACAGATCGTGGTTCAAAGCATGGCTCGGAACAGGAAGTTACAGATCAACATGGCTTACAATCAGTTTCAATATCTGTTTTTAATCAGAATGTCTTGGCGATAAGGTGCAGGTTAATAAAGTAGCATGGAAATTAGTGACAAGTCTCAAGGAAATATAAATCTCTCACCAAAGTTTCTCTTCCTTTTTCTATCGCACGTGAGAGAAACCCCTCCTTTCAAGAATTCTTCTTCTTCCAGTTTTTGAATTACCTTTTTGTGGGCATGCAATTTTAAAGAACAGGTCTAATGCAACCCTGGATAGTAGCAAGTAGAATGTTATACTAGCAAATTCCTGCATTGCAGCTGATTAATGCACAAGCCTATGAGAAAGAGGTATTTTGATTGGAGTGTTTGACCATTCTGGATCCCAAACTAGGCAATTCCTCACAAAAACAATCTGGGATCTAGCCAGGGAGAGGTAGCCGGATTGCGGGGGGGTTTAACAAGGTTCTCACCTCACATTACTGAAGAAGCACAGGTATTTCTCTCCAACATTACATCCCACCTGGGAGACTAGGAGAATTCCAACTACTTTTTACAATCAGGCACACAGACTACAGTCAAAATGCCTATGGATGCCCTTTCAATTAATTATGTTCAGGGTGAGCTATTAGTTGGGAAGTGATTGTTTCTAACTCAGAAAGATATTCGCATGCTTGTGATTTAGAGGGACACCAAAAGACTACTCCACTTCCAGATTCTGTTGTTCTAATTTTTTTTCACTTTCTGCAGAACAGGAGGGAGAAGTGTTGAAAGGTTGCCCTCCACTCGTAATTCAGCTGTAATTTACTGTGGTTAAAATAAACAATGACCCATTTTGAACAAGCCCATTAAAAGAAAAATAGCAAGCCACAACATATTGCTTTGCTTGCAATGAAACCCGGCTTGTCAGCCTGGATGGTCCATCAGAGCAGAACCGAGCATTTCTAAGCTCTTTCTTCCTAACATGTAGAAGAAAGGGAACCTCAGGTGAAGACCAGTCCTTTCATATTTGCCTCAGCCAGAGATCAGCATGATCTCCTAATTCTGTGGACCTCTTCACACTTAGGGCATTCACCGTCAGATATTTACATACGAAGTACAGAAAATAAATAAAAATTCACTATGGGCTGATAAATACCCTTTCATAAATAAAGTTCTTCATTTCAGAACCGTTTTTGGAAATTCACGTGTGAGGAGACTGCTGGGAATGCAATTCATCTAAAGAGATAACAATGGGGGGGGGGGCGGCTAAAACATAAAAGACATACATAATCAAGTAGAAAATCTTGTTTGAATTGGCCCCACAAGCAAAAAAGTGTATTTGCTGCCTCTCTTTCCATCACATTAATTTTTAGTCATTAATTATTTCAACATTATAGTCACTGGGTTCCAAAGCAGAAATTGACAAGTTATAAGCCAATTCTATATTGATTCCAAAAATTAACAGAGAGGAACTAATATATTTGCACGATTCTTAGATATATTAAAGAGAGGCAGCAAATACATGAAGCGAGGCAACTATTTGTTTGGTATATTGTTGAATTCTTATCCCATTGTCACAAATTAGAAATTAGCAAAAGTTGCAACAAGATTCCTGAATTCCTGCATTGGAGAATTGTAAATATGAAAACATCTTGTTGAATCTGACATTAAATATCAAAATCAGTGTCTTCCTCCCCCACTTCCCACCCCCCCTTGAGTAAAATAAGCTGCATTGGGATGATAGTGCTAGATTTTATCTTTCATTCACTTAAAATGAAAATATGTTGGCATCTTATCTGATAGTACCAACCGTAAAGAAATGCATTTTAGCTACTGGCCAATCAGTGCCGAAATTGTTTTTAGACAATGCTTTATTTTTTAAAAGTTGTCTCTGCATTTGCAAGCTATACCTGTTTAATTAACAGGAACTTACAGGTAGATTTATTTTTTTACCCAGGCTCACCACCAATGAAGATTGGGCACACGTTAGCTTACATATGCTATTTGCCAATACAGGTAGAATAGCTTCATTGGCTCCCACTCATTTGCCTCTTGGCTTCCCTTACAAACAGGAAGGTACATCTAATCTGTTACCCAACAGAGTGACACACCGGGCATTCAATTCTTCCCCCATTTATATTTGCCAACTACAATGACCTGAGGAGATTCATTCTGTTTTTCAGTAACCTTTTCTAGCAATTCCATGTTTTGAATTACATGAAGAGAGTAGAGACAGAGATCGTGCCAAGTCTCATTTCTCCAATCACATAAAGGCTAAGCCCATGATTAAGGGAACATCAAAGGGAAGGCCATCAAGAACGGGAACATGGTGGGAAAGATGGGCCTACACACACAACATTGATAAGGCACTTGTGGATCAAGAAATCAAAGGACTAGCAATTCTCTACAAAACTACATAGGACAAACTGTATGGAGGGAAAGCCTGTGCAGATAAAGCTCTTTTTCCAGCATTATGTGAGTGTGTGTGTGTGTGTTTTCATGTGTATGCACGCGTGTAATCCCAATATTATGTAATTAGCTGTTTCTCTCTCACAATTATAGTAAGACCCCTTCAATTATTTACAAGCTTCCTCTCCGTGAACACAAATTAAATCCTTAAATTAAATCGTCTCACCAAAACTTGTATTTTGTTTATTAAAAAAAAATCTATTTTGAATAAGACAATTTCAGATGTTCAGAATACTCCCCAATGGAGGTTCCCCTTTTGGAACTGATCCAGGAACAAAGCTCACTAAGGCCTGGGTTCCCAACCTTGCAGCATGATGCTTCCCTGGAGACTTCTCAGGCTCTCTTCCCATGACTGTTACCTTAGGTTTTTAAATATTATTTTAATTTTAAAAAAAAATTTAAACAGAAGCACGCATACTGCAAGCGAATTGCCAACTTCAGTCGACGTTTTTATTTCTGAGAGAGGAAAGCTGGGTTTCATATAGGCACCAAAGTCATTCACAGAAATTAAAAAAGGTGGATGGCTGGACCCACCATTTATTTACTTTCTTTGGAAGTGTGTCAGCCTGCCTAGAAAAGATAAATGTATGGTGTGAACCTCATTGAGCCCTCTAGGGCACCTAGGAGACTTGGTGCAGTGGTTTTGGTCTGTCACCAGCTTTAAATCTACCCTCACTCATGAAAATTCACCTTGTCACTTTGGGGTAACTATCTCAA
>JANHFO010002860.1:21916-33046 GCA_032468095.1 Pareas carinatus | reverse complement strand
GGGAAGACAGCAGAAAGAGGATTTCCCCCAAATCAAAAGTGGGCGCCTCCGGAAGCAAAAATAGGATGCAGGGTTTTTCCTCCTTTCAGATTAATTCCCCGGGGCCTAGTGGAATTCTGTGGCTCACTGAAACATTTGTTTAAGTGGATTTTGCCTCCTTTTACGACCTGCCTTGTTGTTAACTGAATCACTGCAGTTGTTAAGTTAGTGGCAGGGCCGTGAAGTGAATCCACCTTCCTCATCGACTTTGACTGACGGAAGGTCGTAAAAAAGGGATCGGTGGAGTCGCCGTGGATATGAATTTGGATCGCGTGACGGTGGAGATGGTGCCACGGCCGTGGAAAATGGTCACGCCTCACCCCTTTCAGAGCTGTTGTCCCTTCGAGCGGTCACTCAACGAACCGCTGTAAGTCGAGGCCTGCCTGTATGTGGTCACTAGAGGTCCACAACAACTTGCGTTCGGTTTTGACAAGGGGGTCCCCATTGGAATGATGATTCTGTCGAAAAGTAACACAGCGTTGTGGTTTTCTACTGTGTATAGCGAAAGTTCTGGATCTGCGAGCGTCTGTCGTTGATAACTGAATGGAGGAGTTTCCCACCCCGAATCGCCCTTGTATATCCACCATCAATGCTGCTCTTAACAGCTGGAAAATTGGGAATGGGTGTTCCACTAAATGTTTTCTTAAATCTTATTGAATTATTAAAGTTATAGTATGACATACAGAAGAAATAAGAAAACAAACACTGGGGAGATAGGGAAGAGGCAAAGTGTAGGAAAAAAGAGGAAAAACGGACTTGCTTCGCCGCAGTAAAGTATAACAGTGATCGAGTCTCAACGTTTAACTTCCACGGATAATTCGGATGGTCGCTCCTATAGCAACGTCTCTGTATAATTGGCAAATCCCCAAATCAAAATCAAAGCAAAATTCACTTTACGAAGGTCTCGCTGTGCAGCAGAAATTTGGGGCCCAATCCTAGCCGTAAATCAAGGGCTGTCTGTATTGCATTGACATTTAGGCAAACTCAGTCTGAAACCGGCCTACGTGCATTTCCCAATATTTCACCAGGCGGTTTCTAAGGTCTCAAAAAAAAAACCCAAAAAACCTTGATTAACATTTTTTGAAGTGAACTTTTGAGCGTTTCTAGGCGGAATTGCACACCAGGGGCTGAATTTTGCACCACAAACGTCTCCTTCTTGCCGTTAGATTTCTTTCTGGAAATGCCTTCTTGCAGCTTTGGGATACAATGCCGTAAATGGAAGAAAAGGTCTTATTTCATTGGCAGCTGCTGCGCTATAATCTCCTCTAACATGCCACGGAGTGGTCGATAGCGTTTGAGCCAGTATGAAAATAGCATTAGGACACCACTTCATTTCACACTTCAAAACAAATCAAGAGTGAAGGGATAAAATCTAGTGGCCGAGCGACGCAAATTAAGTGAGACATCTGGAATAGTGCAATTCCAAGCGAACGAGGGAGAATCCAATAAGATGGATATTTATGTAGCTGGGTTTTTTTTTCCGGCGGCATAGAGGAAACAGGAGCGGTGTGTGGAGAGATCTGGTTTATTTTATATATTTTAGAGAGAGATTTTTAAAACAAACAAACAAACAAATGAATGTTTCGAAGACCCATGTGAGTCTCGAATGAAAGGCAGGATTAAAAGTGATCAGTTGGGGGAAGAGAAAGCACGGCCAGCAAATACCCCGTCTCGTGGGTCTCTGAATCAAAATAGTGCTGGAAGGGACCTTGGAGGTCTTCCAGTCGAAACTCAAGCAGAAGACCCTACCCCATTTCAGACAGGGGGCTGTCCAGTCTTTTCTTTAAAAGAAACCCAGGATAACAGACTTGGAAGGGACCTCGGAGATCTCCTAGTCCAACCCACGGCACTCTATCGTTCTGGACAAATGGCCGTCGAGTCTCTTCTTGAAAGCCTCCAGTGATGGAGCACCCACAGCTTCTGAAGGCCAGCCCTTCCACTTCGGAGCCACGCCTGGATTCAGACGTGCTCAGAACCTCTGGCCGGCTCTCTGAAAACAAAACAAAGCTGAAACAAAAAGCCCCACAGTGAGCGGGATTGCAACACGGCAAAGAGACAAGCCAACTCTTACACAGTCATGCTCGGGAGACTGCCATTCATATTTCATGTTTCGTGCTGTACAAAACCGAGGTCTCGAAGTTCAATTGAGTGCTGTAGCTTGCAGTGTTCTTTACTTAATCAACCTTTGATGATAAGAAGCAATGCGCAAAACATAACTTGCTCTGGGGCTGCTGTAAACACAAAGGTTCTTCCTGGAAGCTTCAAAGTGACAATGAGATTATTTCTTTGTCTCGGGTTGGCTGGCATATGTGACTGATGGAGTCACCCTACACAAAAGGACAACAGCAAGCAAGTTACAGTGATGAAGCTGACAAAAGCCACCACTCCTCCCCATTACCCTGGGCATTTGGAGGAAGCCACTCTCGGACGCCAGAAAGGTCAAAAGAGAGGACCTCATCGTCCGTATTGTGTCTTCCAGATATCTTTTTAGGCCAGTCACTACCAGCACAGCGGTCTACACTGGGATGATGACTGAGAAGCTGAATAATGAAATCGGGTTCTTCTCGGGAAGCATACATCTTTTAATTTTCTCCAAGTGAATATCCAATCAAGTAAAGGAAATTAATTAAACAAAAAGAAAAGAAAGATGGCCCTAATCCAGTGATGGCGAACCTATGGCATGAGTGCTGCAGTGGGCAGGCAAGCCAATTCGCCCCAGCATCGTCCCAGAGTTGAGCATACTCAGAAAGAGAGTAGTGGCACTGGACGATGACGTCATGAATCGTGACTCATTAGCCTTGATTTGTCTGGGCACTTCACATCTAAAAGGTTAGCCATCACTGTCTAATCCCTTTCTCTGCTTCTACTGACAAGGAAAGACTTGGAAAGGAGAAAAAAAGAAAGTCAGAGAAGAAAAATCTCCAAACAGTTTTCCAGGACCCTTCCAACTACCTTTGCCTTGTTGAGGTCCAGGTTCTGTTGCTCGGCTCTTCCAAGGGTTGCTGATGAATTGTGCCAGATTCCATGTTTCTTTCCAACTGTTCTGAACCTCCTGTATCTGATCTCAAAGAAGGGAGCAGAGACAGCTGGAAGAGAGAAACCAGAATGGCATAGTCCAGCAGCAACCCTTGGAAGAACAATAAAAGCCTTCTGAGGTACTGTTCTCTCTCTCTCTCTGTCTGTCTCTCTCTCCTGTATGCTCTTACATGATCTAATAGGATGAAATTGTTACACTTCTACGTTATGTTTCCCAGTTGCATTAGCACTTCTACTCATCCCTTCCCATTATACACCTGGAGAGTTCCTACTTGGGGAAGGCTGATTAGGTATCACCTATTATCTTATGCAGATCGATTACCTATGGCTGTCCAATGCTTCAGATTTGATTTGAAAGATGTGCTTCAAAAATGTGCAGTGATGGGGATGCCATCCAATCTGTGAGTCATTAAAGCAGTCATATCCACTTCCAGAAGCTGCACCATCCTGGAAACAATCAAGCCTCCTTTAATGACTCACAGGCAGATGTCATGCTCATGTTCTAAAGCACCTCTTCCAGACTAAATCCTACAGCATGTTTCCATCATTTTCTATACATCCCCATATGCTGAATGCTATCACAGTGGCTTAGAATATGAAATATGGAACAGAAGCTCGAGTTCAACTTTGTGACTGTCATAAAATTCTGGTCACCTCTCTCCAACTCAAGGAAATTAGCAGTATACTTTATAAGTATAATTACTCAGAAGAGGATGCAATATAAAAAAAATTGTATAGTATGGCATGATGAATGTGTTTGTGACACATTTTGTCACAAATACTTTGGTATGTGCTGTGACATGATTGTACTTTATAACATGATGACAAGATGAATGTACTTTATGACTATGAATGTCATTATGATTAGGATCGTGGTTTGTCGACTGCAGCTAATACATACATGACATGATGAATGCACTTTATGATTATGAAGGTACCTTATAATTGTAATCACTGTTTGTCAATTACAGGCTTATGAATGTACTTTATAATTATGAATATATCTTAAGATTGTAATCACTGTCAATTATAGCCTTATGATTGCAATCACAGTTTGTCAATTATAGCCTGTACGTAAGAATAGAGCATGTACACCGGAGACAAATTCCTTGTATGTCCAGACACACTTGGCAAATAAATTCTAATTCTAATTCTAATTCTAATTCTAATTCTAATTCTATTGCATTTTGACCAAATTTAAAGTGTGCTTTATTATTTTCTAGTTTCAAATCAAAATTATTATTTTTATAAAGATACACTTTAAATATTATTTGTAAAGAATTATAGGTCTAGTGTTCATTAGCACTTAATAAGTCTACAGCTCCCTTTTTCTCAGAATGATGCAAGAAGACATGACAACTATACAGTCAAATTATGCTACTTACCATCTCTAGTTTCATTTTTCCTCTCACTATTTGAATTTTACCATGCTATCTATATATATATAGTCAAGTATTATGCATACTGTATCACATACTATTTCTATTTTATCAACAAGATGCAGTTACAGATAGGGTGTGGTTTTAGTGGTCAACATTAAGTTGTAACCCAAATGTTTTACCTGGATTTTTTAATGATGTTTTACAGGTTGATACAATAAGTGGTAATCTTACATATTTCTCTTCCAATTTGAACTGATAAACACAGCTGATGCAGCCTTCAAATTTAGTTTATTTTAATGAATAAAGAAATCAATTGCCCAATCCCAAGCACCATAACTTTGTTCAGCTTCTTAGCTCTGATGTCTTAAGGGGAAGGGGAAGGAATTCGATATTGTTCCTGAGGTCAGGAAGACCTCACGACAAGAAGACTCTAGCAGGACATGTTTGGTGATAGACAGGGTGGAAGGAACTCTGGATGGCAGCTAAAGTTTCCTCTGTTTGGACTGTGTTCTCAGTCAATGTATAGATATTGAATAGATACATAAATCATGAAACAAAGTGATATCGAATTAGAACTTCTCAGGTCCACATTCCTGGGGCGTAATCACAAATCAATTGGAGAAAGTCTTCCTCCCTTTCTTGAGGCATTATAAAATGAATGCAATGTTATTATATTTTTCATTGGAAAGAAACCAAGAGCTCATTTCCAGGTTCAAGCTAAATGAGACACAGGCAGTCCTCGACTTCCAACCAATCGTTTAGCGACCATTCAAAATGACATGGCCCTGAAAAAAATGTCTTATGAATGCTTTTCAAACGTACGGCTACTTGTATCCCCATGGCCACCTGATGAAAATTCAGGGCGCTTGGCAACTGACTCATATTTATGACGGTTGCTGCGTCCCCGGGGTCATGTGATCATCTTTTGCGACCTTCTGACTAGCAAAGTCAATGGTGAAGCCAGATTCACTTAACCACCGTGTGGTTGCAGTGATTCACTTAACAGCTATGGCAGGAAAGGTCATAAAATGGATCAAAACTCACTTAACAACTGTCTCACTTAGCAACAGAAATTGGAGGGTCAATGACGGATGTAAGTTGAGGACTCCCTATAAATGGAAAACAAATCACATGTAATCAATGATTTGAAATTTACCCCTGGCATCAAGTATTTCATTCGGTTTTACTATTTCTAGAGTAAAGAAACATCCCTTACGACCAGTTCTTCACCTTGTACGTTGGTTCTCAGTCTTCATGAACACAATAGTATTGTTACAAAGTTATTTTACCAAAATATAAACAGAAAATACCTGAAATGTCACAGGTCTGCTTGTTCCTTGGTGAGAATGTCGGGGATACACTATGTCGGTAGATAATGTGTGGCTTTTTATCCTCTTCTTCGTACTCGCGTTGGTCAGGTGATATGAGGGGCTCTACAAAGTATTCTCCATCATGAGACCTAAATGTGCCTAACTGAGAAGGAATGAGAGACACATCATATAATTTTCAATGGAGCTGTGCTTTAAAAAAAAAAGCCACAAAATTTTAACAGAGATTTATAAATCTTCTGCTGAGAACTGGAGCTGTTTCTCAGACCCACAAGACTTTTCTCTGGTTTTGCTTTGTGGGTTTTATTATTCCTTAGCTTCCTGCCTATCAGCCCTTTCTGGGGCCAAGGTAAAGGCTACACTCCAAAAAAGGGGACGAAGCCACAAAACTACTTTCACTTCTCAATGAAAGTTAAGTCAAGTATGTTCAAGCTGATATAATTGCTCCCATACGTGTAATAATTCCCCACTTGGATGACAAGAAAATTATAATTTGATAGCTACTTTAGGAAGGCTCACACACGGTTTGGAAGTAGTTTATAGCTTTTGGGGCTGCACATTGTCATCTCACCAAGTAGGAAACATGTCTAGCTGTGGCTCCTTGAATGTACACTCCGTTGCCAACCTGAGTTGACCTTTACTTAAAACAGGTTGCAGTGCTTGCAGTCAACTTTAGATGTGCAGATTTGGTTAGTGCTTGCATGATCTCCAGAGCTATAATATCAGTCTGGCAAGCTGAAGATTTAAACTGGAAGAACACAATGGCAAACCACTTTTGTTCTAATGGAAAGTTAGCTCAATGGATCTGTCCATGAAGTCACCCTCAATCAAGTACAATTTGAAGGAGACAAATGCCAGCTTGCCCAGCAATAACACCTTCCAGTCACTGCCACAATCCCCTGTGGCAACAAATTTGGAACGTACCGTTTGGAGAATGATTGGCATTAATTTATGAAGCAGATTTAAACTATTTTACATAGTATAGTAGACAAACCAGCTTCATGGTTCTCTATCAGATTCAGAATCTTTGATGGATTTATCTCTTTAAATTTTGGGAGCCACCCACTTACTACACCTGCCACAGTGATGCACTAAGAGAAACCAACCACCAAAAGGGACATTTTCCCAGGAAGTTTGCTTTTAGACAGCCAGTCTTGTCTTCTAACCTGCATCCCAAATTAGTTGCCCATCCATTTTGGGGGGAGGGGAGTTTGGTCTAGTGGTTAAAGCATCAAGTGGGAAACCAGAAGACTGTGAGTTCTAGTTCGGCCTTACACATGTAAACCGGCTGGGTGACATTGGGCCAAGTCATTCTCTTAGCCCAACCCACCTCTCAGGATTCTTGTGGGGAAAATCAGAGGAGGAATGCGTATTATGTATGTTCGCCACCTTGAATGATAAAAATAATGATAAGAGGAAAATAAATGTAAAAAGTGGAAATTAACCTGGAGATCCAAGCTGTGGCAGTATAAGTGCAATTGACCCCTCTGCATCTTTCACCATAGCATCAGGCCAGTATCTCACAAAGGCAAGGACTATATGTAACACACCAAAAATGCAGACTATGTGGGGGAAGGGATGATTTTACTTTACAGATAGATCTTTTCTTCCAAGAGTTTTCTTGATAAAATAATAGGAGAAGCTAGTCTGCCTAGCCTTTAAGAAAAAAAGTCTTCTGCTTCCACTCTAATAAAAATTAGAAAGACGTATTGAATCTTTCTGCATAGAACTCAGAAACGCAAACCTTTAACAAAATGTCCTACCCATCCTATAAATGCAAGAGGGGGTCTGACTGTTTGCCATACTGTACCACCAAAGGCAGATGCTGTACAACAGAACCTTACCTCCCCCACATTCCAGGGCTTACTTCCCAGTTTGAGGGAGGGCTCCTCCTGCCATCTGCCACAACTCATTTCGGACTAGCTCTGGACAACCTTCTCTTCTTTCCACCTTAAATCTCCATAAAAGAGCCTGGCCTCCCTTAAGGTTGATCTTCCATGAAAACAAATGCCAAACCTTGCAGTGCCTTATCTACCAGGAAGTGGGTGTGAATTGCTTTCCTCCTCAGCTTAAACCCTGCATGCAATCCTTGCCCAGAGGCCTGGAAAAACACACTCCCACTAGCTAGTTCCCTTTGGAGAACTCTGGGGCGGTATCGGTCCCTCCTCCTTCTCCTCTGCCCCACCCGCCAAGCATCAGGACATCACAACAACAACAACAAGCCCGGAAAGTGACAATCACGGTACAAACTGGAAGAACTCAAGATGGTTTGGGGATGGAGAATCGGGGCTCCACATGCCTGCAGCCCCTTCCCGTTTGATGTAAGGCGCTGCTACTGGACAGTTCGGCCTGGCTGGTAAGTATAGCTAAACCCAGCTGCTTGCACTCCCTCTTTCCCCCTCAACCCCCTTTCCCAATTATATTCGCAGAACAGATCTTGAAAATCTATTACAGGAAACCAAATCCCTTCACCCCTCAGAACAGAAAGCTACCAAAATATGATTTTCCATCTCCACAACAAACTTTTAGCTGCTAAGAGCAGACGTTCTCAAGCTGAAAGGGAGAAAAATCAAATTACTGATCTGATGCTTTGAAAGTCTTTCTTTTACTCCCTCCCCTTCAACTGCTTCACTCCTAAACTGTTTTCGCTGCTCCAGGGGTGGTAGGAACGGTTCCTCCGTCCAAATGCATACATGCTGACAATTCCTAGCCTTTTTCAAATCCCAGTCCATTAAACAGGAGCTTTTTCCCCCCAGGATGGGAAAGTGACTAGCTCTTAGCAATGGCACTCAAATGGAGTAGAGTAAACTTTCGTCCCTAGGGGGAGTGAAGGAGAAGGAATCAATTACGCAGTTTCTGTTTGTCTCCTTCCACCTTAAATGTCTCCTGGGCCTCCAAGTGCCACCCTTGTTTGCAGTTCAGACTCAAATCCTCCTCACCAACCCACTCAGGGGGCCTCTCTTCCCAAAAGCCACCTGGGGTAAACCCCACCTCCTTGCTTTCACTCCCCTTGGCAAACTGCTCACATCAGAGTATCCTTGATGTAAGAAGATGTTGAAAGTCTTCAAGGACACAGCTGTTGCCAAGAGCAGAAAACAATGCTCCCAAGCTACCTGTCTGGGATGACCCTCAGAGGGAAAGCTTAGAGCTGGTTCATGGCTACTACATGTTCTTGGCACTTCCTGGGAGTCCCCTCCCTTCTTCACCCTCCCATCAATCAAAGTGAGAGCTCCTTAAAAGCAAAGCCTTTGATTCTTGAGGTTTTTGTCGTATACTCCACTAATGATTTCTGAAGTTTTCTGCCATTAGATAGAAGTTATTTATAATCCAAAAGAAAAGAAAGTGGCTAGGCAAGCGGGAAAAGAAATGTTACAGAGCTGATCAGCACAACTTTGGAGAAAGTTTTGCTTTGCTTTCAAGTTTTTTGTTGCAATCAAAACCAAGAAAGTTGCTGCGGAGAACACGGCAATGAAATGATGTTTAAAACACACACAACGGGCTTCCAACTCTCCTAGCAAAATCCAAAGCTGAAAATTGAGGACGTTTCTTAAGAAGCTGCTGATGTGCATCCCGTAAACAAAACCTTGAATTCAGCAAGAGGAATATACACTTACCATCCCAGAACACAGGCTTATGACTGCTGTATGTTGGGGCTCCGTGTTGACATGTCCTTTATAGAAACAGTGCTTAATATCACTTTCCTCCTCGGCAGCGTAAAAGTTTGTTTGATTAACCTCGGGTTGTCCAAGGAAGCTGACCGTGAAAAGAGGGGCAATAAATCCCGAATGGGCTGTAAGGTTGAAAACGAAGTGCCGCCCAAAGGCTTGCAATCTATAATGCACTTGGGTGGTACTGAAAGAAGAGGAGGAGGCGACGGAGGGAGAGGGAGCATCCAGAGTCCAGGGCTCGGCGTCTGAATGAAGGCTTCGTTTCTTCCTCTGAAAGTGCACCTTTGTAGGCAACGGTTCTCCAAGCTCATCCACACGGGTCGGGATCACAATCTCGTACTCTCTCAGCGTCTCCAGCAGTTTGGCTGTGAAAAGTTGACATAGGTGCCCATGAATGGATAGGGAGTGTGGGGGGTGTGCGCGCGCATGCGCAAACTATTCAGCGGTACTTTTTACCATGCTGGTCCAACTTGGAGATCCATTTAGCCAGTCGTGAAGGAATATTCTGGTTTAGAACGACCTTCTAAAACTTTTCGTCTAGCCAGCGTCCAACTTACAACACCTTCCTTACCATCCAACTCGGTTCTGCAATATTCTGCAAGTGGACCATTCTGCATACAGTCACATCGGGTGAAAAGCTGGCAACTTAGAAACTGGCAGCAATGGAGGCTGAATTCGTTGGTGTTTTTTTTTTAGCACTTATGTAACCAAGCTAAATACTGCAAACAGCACACCACAACCAGCAGTTTTTACAGAATAAAAAGAAACTCAGTGAGGACCTGCAAATTCTCTTTCCACAACTGCCCACTGCAGCATTACAGGTATCAATGCAAGGGCCGTTAATTTATTAATATATGATAAACTCATTACATAGGAAATAAGTATTTTTTTAAAAAAAAAAACCAACTTTGCAAGAAGTTTCTCACTTCTCAGAGAATACTGTCACCAAGAACAGTGAACTGTGCTCCCTGGTATAATTTGATTTTTTAAAAAAAACCATGTTAGCTTTTAGTACAAAAAGCCAGCATGTCAACAGATAAGATAGGCTTGCAGTTATGCCTGATGGACGAGGTTTTTTTTTTACCCCGGGGTGGCGAGAGGACACTTGGGGACTCCCCTGATCGGCGCTTTCTAGGACATGCACGAAAGGAGCCACCATGAATAAAATTAGCATACATTTGTAGGCGGAGCTGCCGGGTTAGACGGGAGAACTCCGCGGGCTTCACGCCGCTTTCGGAGCTTTCCCCTTTGCCTCCCCTGCGGCAATGTGGGGAGGGTAGGAGGTGTGGGGGGGGGGCGGTGAGAGGCAGGGAGACCTGACCTCACACAAAGTAACGCCAAACTCGCTCGCTCCCTTTTCCGACAACGCTGCGCGGCTGCTCTGGCAGGACTCCTCTTAGTCCCTGCCAAGCATCTTACCTTGTCGGAGATGCCTCCCTTGCTTTCTGGCGGCGGCTGCTGCTGCGCCGGCTCTATTCAAGAAGTCTTGCAGGAGTAGCGTGCTTAATCCTACCGCCCATAACACCAGCTGCATGGTGGTTTGTGCCGCTCCGTTGCAGCGACCAAGCTTTCCACCCCCCTTGCCCCCCCCGAAAAAGTCCTCCCTTCTAGTTGCTTGGGGAGGGGGGGCGGAGAGGGGAGGGGAGGTGGTTTATTGTCAAAGCTCCCGAGGTCTTT
>JANHFO010002859.1:50021-60149 GCA_032468095.1 Pareas carinatus | reverse complement strand
TTCGTCTCTCTGTCTTCTGTCTTCTGGGTTATATCCCTCCCTCATCTTCCTTTCCCTTCTCTTCTCCTTCCTCTTCAGTCTTTATTCTACCTCCTGGTTCTTTTCTTCCTCCTCCTCCTCTTTATCCTCATATGCATTCAGTCCTATCTTGTAAATACTAAACAAAAAAAGCATAGAAAGCTTCCTATATTCCTCTGTTTATGTCCATTCCATATTTATAACATTTGAATATCAAGCTTTCAAAATCTCTTCCTCCATTTTTGTCCATTTCAAAACCTTTCCAATTTCTCATTTACTAATTTATTTAGCTTTAGTTAATTTTATTCTAAATAGGTAACATTTCTTTTGTATTTTATTTTATTTTTAAACCAATATTGTAGTATTCTATAATTCCAATTTCATTACTTCAATAGGCCAGTCTCTATCTTTTGACCATCATTACATTTCTGTTTATATCTATTTCAACTGTTAAAATCTTTCAATATAAAGTTAATTGCTTCAGCTAATTCAATTGGGTAATATATCTTGATCAGTAATTAAGTTATTTCCTCTTCCATAAATTACATTTATAACTTCAATATTTCAGTTCTTTTTCTTTTCCTTTCATCGTTGCCAGCATCATTCTTAGTTCAATTTGTAATTTTTATCCTTCTCCTTTTCTTATCCATTTAAAAACCTTTTCAATTTCTTATTACCTATTGTGTATGTATGTATATATATATATACCGGTATATTTATTTATTTATTAGATTTATATACCGTCCTTCTCCCGAAGGACTCAGGGCGGTGTACAGTTAACATAAAGTAGGGGAAATCCAAAAACTTAAATTGATCTAAAATTAAACTTTGCAATCAAAAACAGTATGGGGTATGAAGGGAGGCAGGGAATAAGAGGGAGGGAAATTGTGAGGGGAGGAATTGGCCGCATGCCATCTCCCTTGTCCTCAGACCCATCATCAAGATATATTTTACCATTTTACCATTATTAATTTGTTTTCTTTTAGCATTTTCCTTTTTGTTTTTGTTTTGTTCCTTTTTCTTTTCTTTTGTTTGTTTCTTTTTGTTTGGACTCTTTTTCTAAACCAGTATTATGGTATTCTATGATTCTAATTTGTTATTTCATTTAACCGTTCTTTCTATCCTTTAACCCTCATTCCATTTCTATCCTTCTCTTTCCCGTTCCCATCTAGGATCTTTCTTCTTACTCTCTTTCTCTTACCTTCTGACTTTCTCTTTTTCCTCCCTTTTGGCTTTTCTCTCCTCATTCTAAATCTAACCTATTTCTAACCTTGACTCTTAACCTAACCCTAACTCTATTCTTAACCCTAACTTTATCCCTACCCATTATTCCTCTAACCCTAGCTCTAATCCTAGCTCTAACCTTACCACTAATCTTAACTCTAACCTACATCCTAATCTTAAATATTACCCTAACCTAGCTAACCTTTTTTTTATTCTTAATGAATAAAAGACAAAAAAAGATAGAGCTATTAGGAGGACAAAAACATTGCTGTTACTTCAGCTGTCTGGGCCATGCTCTGGTTTGTCTCTAATTTTCTCTTAAATGTAGAAAATGCTATCTAAGGTCTGAGCAGAAAAATCTGTGCCAAAACCTGAGTGTAATTCCAATAGCTTCTTGATATTAGGTTTTAATTTCTGCCAAAACCTTACTTTTACTTAATTACTTATTTATTTATTTATATTAGCCACCCAACTCTAATAGAGTTTATGCAACAACTAAGACTATGTTCTTTGACGATGGGAAAGAAAAATTAAGATCTCAAGACTATAGTTAAAAGAGAGAAACAGAGTTCGCAGTCCAGATTATTTTCTCCCCTTTGTCTATCTCTCCACCATAAGCTGACTCCAGGTTCTATGATTTTCTAGTCTGCTTTAGAACAGTTTGATGGCTCATAAGTGTTTAGGAAACCTTTTTCCAAAAGGTTTTTTTAAAAAAGTTAATATTAATTTAGATAATCTTTTCTATTACTTTAATTGTAATTCCAACAGGCTAACTACGTCCGTGATCTCCTGCTTTTTAAACTTAGGTTAGATATTTTAATTATTTATATTTTTATTGGGAATTTACTTTTATTACGCCCCCCTTTTAAATTGTAACACAGGCTTTGGTTTAATATTTTTAATATGTTTTTTAATGTCTTATGTTGTATATGTTTTTATATGCCTGTAAGTCGCCCTGGGTCCTTCGGGAGAAGGGCGGGATACAAATAAAATTTATTATTATTATTATTATTATCTCTCATAAGATTTAATCTTCCATCCATATATTTTGAAGCCATAGTAGTTTCGCTTCTGGATTGTTAGCTCCTAGATTTTTTTAAATAGTGGGGTGTAGAAAGTTCATAGCTTATGTTGCTGCTAATTCTTACTCAGTCCAAACTACAGCATGAATTATTTTTACCTTGGAAGTTATGATTCTCTGAAAAACAATATGATTTTCAAATGTATATTCTATTCATACAACAACAAAACTAACACCGAACTTGAAACCAATTTTACTGAATTCAATGGAAGTAACTCAATTTTGGTCTCAATTGTGGTTTTACGTCAAGGACCACCTGTACATGCAATGCTAAAGTATTTTGCTCCATTTTGTATTAGTAATTTGAATATAAGCATTCTCTCCTTTAATTGTAATCTTTAATTCCTTTTGGTTCCTTTTAAAGTCCCATCCAATTTTTTTTTTAGAATTCAAAACAATAGCATTATCTTATGGGAAGGATTCTTATAATTAATTTCAGAATAGTATTTCAAATTCATCTGGACTTTTAGTTCATTTGTAACTTTCCAAATTTTCTAATTTTTTGCTGTTTATTAAAAATACTTTATAAATGTCCGTAAATTTGTGTTTAAAATTTGTTTCTCTAAAGTTTGACAGTAACTCAATGAATGTTATAAAGGTTTTTAATAGTTGAGCAGTGGTTAAGTAATTTTCAAAAACAATTAAGCAATGAAACTCTAGGAACTTTGTGTCCTTCTGGGCTATATATTATGACTAAGAACTTCGCTGAATTCCCTCGACCCTCAGCTGCTTGATTTACAAATCAACCACAAGAATCTTTGAATCTGTCCTTTTTCCAAAAAAGATTCCGCTGGCCACAAATCATCATCTGGCCACTATCTCCAGTGCCATTCCATCCTTACTCCTTCAGGGATATCTAGTTTGCCATAAATTCTCACATGAAGTCTTGAATATATTCGTTTTGAATGTTTTGGGGGTATTTTGCATTCATTTGTGGGTGAGAAAGCATAGCTGTATAATGCTTTTATCAGAAAAAATAGTTAATGGCTGTGGGGAAAGAGACCCTCTGATCAAAATGTGGGTTTCCATAATAAATATTTGCACAAGCCATATTCTAAATAGAATCTTTGTCACGTGAAAGAACATGGATTTCTTGTAAAAACAAACAAATACCTTTCAGAACAAGTTGTATAGTCTTTTCTGCCAAAGCGCACACACATACCCAAAAGTATGAAAATCATGAAAAAGATACTCAAGAAAAATAAAAATAATAATGACTTGGGGAAAATGCTGTACAATTACCTTTTAAAATAAAATTGAGAAAAATACACCAGAAGGGATGTACTGAAGGTTCAGTGCAGAAACTCCTCATCACCCTTCCAGAGCCAGAGGTAGCCATCTCCCTTAAAATCATATCTTACATAATAAAAGACTACTACTTCTTAAACTCATCTGATCCCAGTCTATTTGTAGCCTCCAGGTTGCAAAATGTCTTCATCTTGGAAGAACACTGTTAGAGAAGGGGGGTAAGTTTAATACTCTTTTCTCCTACTGTCACAGGAGCTCCATTAAATAATTTGTACTTATCAATTAATTGTGGAAAAACTCTGGAAATAATGCCAATCATCTTAGCATTCCATACTAAAGAACCTTATGCTAAGATAAATGCAAAATATAGTTCCACCTTAAAAATACCACAACAGAACAGGGTTTCGGTACTGATTGGAAGCAGAAACCCACAGAATAAGTAATTTTACTCTCCAATTTATATTACCTGCACTGACAAAAATCATGTATGAAGTTTTCCATGGGCTTCTATGGAGTGTTCTCATTCAGTTTTGTGAGGGATGATTAAATATAATGCATCATTTCTTCAAAACAGAACAATACAGGTCATTTC
Source organism: Pareas carinatus (assembly GCA_032468095.1). NCBI lineage: Eukaryota > Metazoa > Chordata > Lepidosauria > Squamata > Pareidae > Pareas > Pareas carinatus. Next base: position 55,986 of record JANHFO010002859.1, on the reverse strand, counting down.
ACCTTGAACAGTTTTAGTTCAACATTCTTACTGCATCTGTGGTTTGTTGTTTAACAGAATTTTAAAGTTGAGTGCTTTTTTCCCCATATTCATGTTTCAAAACATGAAAAGCTTTAGTACCATATTATTCGAGAATCCAAGTTCTGAATTATATCAAATTAATGTATTCAAGCTTATTGTTTATAAATTTAGACTTTCAATTGTGAGCAAGATGTTTTAAAATGAAAGGAAGCTTCAAGTACCTTAAAACCCCAAACCATATTTTCCACCACCATGCTTTACAATTGGTGCCAGCTTTTCTTGTTTGTTGTTCTTGTTGAGTTTGTACTCCTTCTTCCAGGAATTATCTATAGGATTCTTCAAAATCTGCTGCCTTAAATATCATATTCAAGTAATATCTAATGTTATTCCAATTAATATTCCTTCTGGCATCAGCCATCTGAAGTTGATTCCTTTTGTAAACAGCTTGGTTGTCAAGAAGTGATGTTTTCTTCTGCTCTCTCTTATTTACTTAGGAATTTGTTTCAACACCTCAATTCATTTATTATGGTACATCAGTGGTTGTTGGTCTCTTACTTTTCGTAGTATTTCCTCTCTTGTTGATTTTCTTAAAAATCTCACATGTACCTCTCTTGGGAGTTTATATCTTCTTGCATAGTTTATATTCATTCTGAACGCTTCATCAATTTTGTTTTGCATTTCATCTGCCTGTATCTCCATTAGTTCCGCCAACATCTGTTACTTTTTGTATAACATTCTTATTGCTTTCCTCTTCAAATTCTGGACTCATAAATAGTATATTGCATTGTTCATCTCTAGCACCACCAATGCTCCCTCCAATTCTTGATTGGTTTGTATCAAAGTCTCCATCTACTTATCACTTTCCTTGGATTTCTCTTCTATTTTATCAATTCTTTGTTCATTTTTAATGACCATTTGTTATTGCTTATCCAATTTGTTGTTTAAGTCTTGCATTTGTTGATTAATCTTTTTAATATTTGTATTGGTTTCTTCATGATTTTTTGTCATTGTATTTTTCAATTCATTTCTATTGTCTTCTATTGATCGTTGTATGTGTTGTAATACATCTTGTAAGGTGTCTTGTGCTGATTTTGAGGCCTTAGTCTGTTTTTCTTTTTGCAGCAGTGCTGACATTGAGGTCTGACTGCTTGGGGTTGTAGGTGTCAAGGCTGCTTTTTTAGTAAATTTACTCTTTTTTTGTAATTTCTTTTGTATTATTCTTTTCACAAAATCAAAATGTTTTGTTTTGTCCTTTTATTTATACAAAGTCTCTCCTTCAGATAGCTGTACTGATGGTATTCAGGGCCAGTCTAAAATTATTAGATTTAATTCTTCAAGTGTAATCTGTACTTTGACCACTAGATGTCGGTCTGTTCTTTCCACTCTTAAACTTTAAACTTTATTCCATCTCAGATTTTTTCTAAGTTTTGAAGATAGGAAAAAATAATTCCACATTATTTCTTTAACTTTTAAATAATAATTTTAAAATGTTTCAGTCTTTTCATAGCAATTGATATTCCAAAATAATTTTCCCCTAGTGTTAAGTTGCCATTTTTTTCTCTGTGGCTGCCAAGGCAGTCTTCTCCCAAATGTGTAGAGGGCCTCCCTTTTCACTGAGTTCGGTCACCACTAGATCCCAGCTGCTTGAGGCTCCCTCTTATTTCGTCATCTCTCTTGGGCGACGTTTGGACCTGAATGGGTCCCTGAGCAGGAAGAATTTGGCCTGCTTTCACCGCAAAGTGCAATGCAGAATCCAAAAGAGCAAAGAATAAAAATAGCAGTAAATTCAAGATATAAATAAGAAATCAATATGGAAAGGGAAAGTAGAATTTTTCAGTAAACATAAATGGACTAAATTCACCAGAAAAAAAGAAACGTAATGTTTAAGAAACTATTAAAATTAAATATGAACATAATTTGCTTATAAGAAACCCATATAACTGAACAACAATACAAATTGTTGGAATATCCAAAAATCATTGCTCATTAGTGGAAGAATAGAAAAGAGGAATTGTGGTATATATTAAAGAAACATTAGACTCAAATATGATTTATTAAGATGAGGATGGAAGAAGACAATATTTAAAGAAAAATAACCTACCAAAAATTACAAAACAATGCATACTTATGTTAAATGAAGAAATAAATATGACAGAATTAGTAAAAGCGATACAAAGTCAGAAAAATGGGACCAGACAGGCTCCCAGCGGTTATATTGAGTATTCCACTAAAAGAAATATATAATGACTTGCTGTTGGAAGCCAAAATTTCTAAGATGTGGTTAGAAGCAAATATAACTCTAATACCTAAAGAGGGTATAGATTGACACAGATATAGAACCATCGTCCAATTTCACTTTTAAATGTGGATTATAAAGTTTTTGCATCAATAATGGCAGAAAGATTGAAAAAAATACTGATAGAATTTATACATCAAGATCAAAATGATTTTTTGCTAAAGAGACAAATTAAAAATAATTTAAGAATCACATTGCACTTGCCGCCGGCATGGCGAGCCCCGCTGTCAGCAGCGCCCAGCACCAGGAGGCCGATGAGGAAGCGGACGCTGAGGGAGAGGGGAAGGCCAGTGCACTACTCTCTCAACAGCTGCAGGAGGCCTGGGAGCCCCGCGTTTGTCGCAGGCATTGCGAGCCCAACCGGCAGAGCCCGTGACTAATCCCCGTAGCGGAGCACGAGTACCAGCAGCTAGTTTTGATATAAAGAAAGGTACGAGACAGGGGTGTTCTTTGTCACCACTATTATTTATTTTAACACTAGATGTGTTAAACAGAAATATAAAGCAAGATGTAGAGATTAAAGGACTAAAAATAAGAGGGGAAGTTTTTAAACTACAAGCATTTACAGATGTTTTGGTTTTTATACTGGAAGAGCTGACTGAGACAGTCCAAAAACTATTAAAAGAGATAGAAGAGTATGGAGAGGTGGCAGGAGTGAAAATAAACAAAGAAAAGACAAAAGTGATAAGAATTTTACAGTAAAACAAAAGAGACTATTATTACAGAAAATAAAGTTACAAATAGTCAATAAAGTTAAATATTTAGGAATTTATAATTCAACGAGATGCTCAACGTTGAAAGAGGACAATTATATAAAATTACAGAACCAAATAAGATTAGATAAAGAATTTACAGTTATCACTTCTAGGGAGAATTGCGACAGTAAAATTGAATATTTTGCCTAAAATCTTATTTTTATTTCAGACAATACCTATAAAATTGAAGAAAAATATTTTGATGAATTAAACACTTTAATCTTAAAACTTATTTGGCAAGGCAAAAAAGCGAGAATAAAGATGAAGATGTGGCAAGATAGTAAAATTAATGGAGAGTTTGGTTTACCAGAATGATCATTATACTATCAAGCATCAGCATAAACATGAATTAAAGAATGGACATTACTTAGAATAAAAGATTGTTATGTCTAAATGGACATGTTTTACAATTGGGATGGCATGCTTTTTTATGATATTGGAAAAATAAAATATATAAGTACTTCTAGAACTACTATATTATAAATGTGTTACAAGCAATATGGGAAAAAATAAAATAAAAAATATAGTTGAAAATTCCTAATTGACTTTCCACAATGGAAGCCCTTGTTCATCCAAATTTGGCTGATTGGGGAAAATCTTGGATGTATAAAAATATTTTGGATATGAAAGAAAATTTAAAAATGAGACAAGAAATGCAAAATCAGGATATGGAACTTTCGTGGTGGACATTTACAAATAAAAATGTGAAATGAGAAAGATGTGAAACTGCAAGTTTTTTATAGGGAGCAGACAGAAATTAATGAATTGTTACTAAGTTCTGATGATAAATTGATAAAGAAAATTGCATAAATTTTTGCTGAATTTAAAAATGGAAGATGAACAAATGAAAGAAACAATGATAAAACATGGGCAAAGAATATTGGTTATACTATTAATTTGGATAAATGGCAAAAATTATGGGAAATGAACTATAAATTGACAAAATCAACAGCATATAGAGAAAATTTATATAAAATGTTTTATAGATAGCATATGACTCCTATAAGAATGGCAAAAATGTTTAAAGATGTGCAGAATAAATGTTAAAAATGTAAAAGTAATAGAAGTTAGACCTGAATTTTTCTTGTTAGACATTTTTTCAGAAAAGTTTGATAAGCGATATACATATTTAACTGTACATATTTTAACAGCAGCGAGAATAGTTTTCCTACAAAATTGGAAAAAAGAAGAAATACCACCACCAGAAGAAATAATAAAGAAAAATTTGGACTGTGCAAAAATGAACAGATTGATGATGAGACTGAAAAATTAAGAAGAATCTGATTTTTTTACGTTTGACTTGAAAAAAGAAAGAAGTAGGAATTATTTGTTATTAGAAAAACTATCAATGTAGAAGATTATATTGATACTTTCTTGAATCGTGTACCCTAATGGTCGATCTGTGTTGAAATAATTATGTTTTTATTACAAATTTTAAAAAAATACAATTGGTGTCAGGTTCTTCTAGTAAAATATTATCTTTCATTTTTGCCAAACATGTCTTCTGGTACCATGGCCAGATGACTCTATCTTTTCCTTGTCTGTCCAGAGAGCACATTGTTCCAGAACTCTTAGTCTTTGCCTAGGTTGTATTGAGCAAACTTTCCTCATGCACTGATGTTTTTTTCTTGAATAGCATCCCTCCTGGCAGCACTTCTCATGCAGATTAAATCTCATGCACTTTGTCACTATTGGGGAGGCAGGTATCTCCAGGGGACAAAATTGGGTTCTGGGATTCTTAGAGACTTTCAGCAACTTGCATTCTGATCCCAGACTGAACTTGCTAGAATGTCCTGGTAGTAACATAACTGTTTAACCACAAAGAGCAACTCAAAGTAAATTGCTTTCTCTCATATTCTCTCTATTGATGTTGCAATTATTTGCACCTGATCTGGGGTACCTGATTCTAAGTTTAGGTATTTGAAGTAGTGATAAACATAGGAATGGACTTATTTTTTTCCAAATGTGAAATTGCCATTTGTTCGTTTAAATTACACAAGGACTACAAATTGTAAATGAAGGTTTGTTCTTCATTTGTTATATCACTTCCTTTATCAATATTACTGGAATGAAGAACAAATATCTGTATGTTAAAATATCAACAATTTCAATGAGGTGTACTTACTTTTCCATATGATTATAACTTTCTGCATATGCCTCCCTTTCCTATCCAGAGGCTTAGTGACTTTTCCAGTGTATTTCAAGGAATTGCATGCGTAAAAAAAGAGAATTCCCATGCCTTGTGCAATCTAGGAATTTGCTCTTTATTTTGACAAAATATGTGAATTAATCTTCAGCGGTTATGATACCAATACAAAATACTCAGTTAAATAAGGTAAGAGCTTTGATGGTGCAGTGGTTAGAATGCAGTATTCCAGGCTAACTCTGTCTACAGCCAGGAGTTTGATGCTGACCAGCTCAAAGTTGACTCAGCCTTTCATCCTTCCAAGATGAATAAAATGAGGACTCAGATTATTGGAGGCAATATGCTGGCATTGTATACACTATGGAGCAGTATATAAGTCTGAGTCCTTCGGGAGAAGGGCGGTATATAAATCTAAATAAATAAAATAAATAGATTAAATAAATAAATAAATAAATAAATAAGTGCTATTGCTATAATGCTATGATTCAAAATGTTTTTGAATATCTGAAAATGTTTTGTTGATAACAGTTTTAAGTTCAGATCAAAGAAAAATCAGTGGTTTTATTACCAAGTTGTGGAATTACATATGACATAGTGTTAGTACTTCTTCAGTTCTGTGTTTTTTTGTTCCATCATTGAACCTCTTTCTGAATAAAGTTCTTGGGAGACTGACCATTCTTAGTTAATAGGGGCATTCTTATTACTTGAAGTATTCTATTTTTACTGTTTTGATTCTTACGAAGCAAG
>JANHFO010002859.1:17983-30491 GCA_032468095.1 Pareas carinatus | reverse complement strand
CACATTTAAGTCTTTTTTGGTTACAGCAATATCCTTTTTTATGTCCAATAAGTTCCGTTGTAAATCCTCAAATTTCTCATCAAGTTTATTCAATTTTTGATCCAGTTTATCCAACAACTTCTCTTCCAAAATATCCAACTTGCCCAATTTTTCCAAAAAAATTTCCATGTCCCCTGCAGCCTGTTTTTGACCTCTTGCCATATTAACAGGTGGAGATACAAACCCAAGCCCCAAGAGAAGAATACTTTGATAACTGCAATTTCCAAAAAAGCCACTTGAGGGCGCTCACGTCAAATCCAAGTCTCTAAGCCGTTTACACAGTCAACATATTGCCCCCAACAATCTGGGTCCTAATTTTACCAACCTCGGAAGGTTGGAAGGCGGAGTCAACCTTGAGCCAATGAGAATCGAACTGCTGAACTTTTGATGGCTAATGGCAGATAGCAGTGAGCAGAAATAGCCTGCAGTGCTGCTTTTAACCACTGCACCATCCTGGCTCTCTAAACTATAGATATCAAATCTATTCCAGAGAGAACACAAGTTCTTCAAATTAGCTTTTTGAAAGAAGTAAGAAGCTAAAACAAGGATGAAGGAATGAACAAAAAAGACATAGTCTTTCTGCCAGATATTGGTCTTCGACTGATGGAAGGAGTCATTCCAATTGCAAACCATCTTTTAAGTATTTAACATGGAATCCTGTATTGTTTCAGATGAAGAATATACAAATTTGTTGAGCTTTACTTAACATTTTTAAATCTTAAAATTCTTTCTGTCCCATTCGTGAAGAAATTGTAAGTTCTTATCAGACAAAAAACTAAATGAATCTCTTATGTAATCCTGTGTCAAGGCGTATGCTAAACTAAGAGTATTGTTGCAAATTAGGTAGCACAATTTGCATTTTACTTCAGATCCTTCTATTCTCACTAGATTTGCTTTGATTTTTCTACTTTTAATGAGAAAAGTATATATAGTAAAGGTCATCTTTTTTGTTTTGTTGCGATTTGTTTAGGTGGCGGAAATAACTGGTGTGGTAGAGACAGCAAAAGTATATCAGCTTGGAGCTACGAGAACAAACAAAGGGTTGCAGTTAAGGTGAGATATCTGAAAGTCTTGTCATCTTGCAGGTGCTGTATAAAAAGTGTGTAATTATCCTGAACCAAGGGAGAATTAATATATTTCATTTTAGGGTAAGTTTCATGAGTAATGAAAAATCTGACAAATATTGAATGAAGAGTGTCTGTCCTGCTGGGACCAGTAGTTAACTTTCACCAGTAAAAGTGCATTCAGGACAAATTTTCATGTAGAAAAAGTAGAAGTGAACTGACTTTATTCAGTCTGATTTGAGGATAAAAGGTAATCAGTTTAAGACTGCTTTGATCACTGTTTCCTCCTCCAAAATTTGGGTGATAAATAAAAGCTATAGTTGATCTTTTTTCTTTTCACAGGCATGGTAATGACCAACGGGTATTCCGCTTAGAGTTTGTCTCCAATCAGGAATTCACAGAGAGTGAGTTCATGAAGTGGAAGGAAGCCGTAAGTTTACTAGAATGTCTACCTTTTCAGTTGCTCTTATCAAGATTTTAGGGCTGCAGTGAATAAAATTTAATGATGTTTTTCTTTTGTTACAATTAGATGTTTTCTGCTGGGATGCAGTTACCCACCCTTGATGAAATAAACAAGAAAGAAGTATCCATCAAAGAAGCCCTCAACTATAAATTCAATGACCAGGACATTGAGGAGGTAAATGAAGAAAATGTACTTTTGAGCTGGAACCTTTCATTTGGTCCGTAATGGAAAGGTAGGTGAGGTCATAAAAGAGATGTTCTCGGGTGCCATATTTTGGTTCTATGAAAATAATATGATTTTGAAAACTTCATTATATATTATAAAAGATACAGTCAGTACTTTTGTTTAGACCATATTGTGATGGTTTTTCCAAGATGTATTTTTCCTTTCAGATTTGAACATCACGATAAAAGAGGTTCTATTTAGAGAGCCTTTTTGCTGTATTAAGATATTTGGTTAGAAACTGAGAGGTCATCAATTCTACTCCTATCTTAGACACAAAGCCAGTGGGATGACCTTGGAACAGCCACTCTCTCAGCCTTAGGAAAGAGACATTAGCAAACCACTTTTGAAAAAACAACAAGAAAGCATCAGGGATTTGTCCAGGCAGTCACCAGGGTCAAGGCATCTTACTCAAGGGTGTGCACGACAGAGATTTTAAGTAGTAAGAGATATTTGTGAGATTAATTCTGGAAAAATAATCTTTACGCAAATTAATTTCCAATTTTAATAAAGCTTTACTAAGGATATTCCACAGTCAGAATTATCAACTCTCTCAAATCCCAAATTGCTTAAAACGATCTTGTTCTGACATTTAGTTTGTTCCATCTCATTTGTGATTTTTTTTTTTAGAAAAAAAGATCTGCATGAAAATTTGTAAAATGTTCATGTAGATTTCCCAAACGTTACATTTTTACTTTTTTGTACTTGTTAGATGTTTCACAAAAAGGTTCTGATGTTAACATATATATTATTCTACATAGTATAACTATTTAAGAATAAATTATTCAGTTATTCCTAAACTGGATTTACTCTTAATAGTTTTTTGTCTATCAGTAGACTTGTAACATATGTAACGCTATGTAACATATTGGTTATGTTCTAAAATCTTTTTATTATTGTACTACATAAATGTAGATAAGATATACAAGGTTAAGAAGACCATACAATTAGCATGATGATATGTCTTGTAAAGTCTTTAATAAAATAAAAACTGCCACAAGGGTTATCTGTAGAAATAGCTGGCCAGCCATCAAGAAATTTGTGTTAAATATAATATTGAGTTTCTTATTTTCCATTTTTAGATAGTAAAGGAGAAGGAGAGATTCCGAAAAGCACCACCAAACTATGCCATGAAGAAAACTCAGCTACTAAAAGAAAAGGTAAATGATATTGCTTAAAGTGCTAGTTTTTCAGAACATTTCTTGAGAGAAAATTGCCTTGTACCTAAAACAGTGCTGCGCATGGAACAGCTGTTTTCAGCTGCTTCATACATAAATCAAAATGCATGTTTGAGGTGTTTTACTCTGGATTCAGAATTATTATTTAGACTTATATACTACTTAGCAGTGCTTTACAGCACTCTCTAAGCGTCTTACACAGTCAGCATGTTACTCCCAACAATCTGGGTCCTCATTTTACTGACCTTGGAAGGATGGAAGGCTGAGTCAACCTTGAGCCAGTGAGAATCGAACTGCTGGACTTTTGATGGCAGATGGCAGGTGGTAGTCAGCAGAAATAGTGCTGCTTTTAACCACTGCACCATCCTGGCTCTATGCAGAATGAGACTGGATTGTTTTATTCCAGTGTCAGACTAAAACAATTGTTCCAAGCAGGCGTGTTTGAGGTAGGAGTAAAAAACAAAACGAAAACAAGACTGGGGATTTCCTTGGCAATAGCATGTGTTTATGATGCTAACAGTGAAGTTGTGGAAGCAATGAAAGATGGGAAAAGAGGGCATAGCTCTTTCCTTGGCTGTTAAGATATTGAAAGACCTTCACTGCATCTTTCCATTCAGAGGAGGCCTACAACGGTCCTTTCTGTGGTTGGCACATGGATCTCTGCAATGGTAGCTGTAGAGGGAAAGAGGGAAAGGTATTGGAAAATAGGAGGATTGCTGGGATATACCATGCTGGGAACTGTTGTCATGATTGCTATAAGAAACAGGCCCATAGTCCACGCAAAGGATTCGGTGCTAGCACTCTGAAGAATAAATACCCTCTCTTTTCTGAAAGTTTTGGGGGGGCATGTTAATTAACTTTGCCCTACACACCCCATGAAATCACTCTTAATATCCCTCCAGGCTTTATTGCAACTGAAATCTTGGGGCAACAGAATGGGGGGGGTATGTTTTGTTTTTGCCAAACTATATGTGATCAGAAACTGCTCAAAACAAAATAATTCTAGCAACTGTTGTTGTGTTACGTTGTACATGTTGCTGACATATATGATAGTTGCAGAGCATGATTGGCCTTCCGAGCCAGGTTCTGTCAAGCAAAATCAATTGGAAAAGCCAGTCAATTAACGACTGTGTGATTAACAACCCCTGTGATTCACTTAATAACTGTACTAAAAAGGTTATGAAATCGGTTTCAGTCATGTGATGACTTGCTTAACAACTACATTGCTTAGGGACTGAAATTCTGATCCCAGTTGTGTCGTAAATTGAGGACTATGTGTAAATCTTCATGTTTTCATCACTACCGATTAGGAGATATGGCATGCAAAAATCTTTCAGTTAGATTCTTATGGATCTGATTTGGGTTGATTTCTAAACATAACCTATTCAAAGAATATGTTGATTGAAACATACCTTAAATCAAGATCTACTTGCCATAATAAAACATGATTATAACTTTTAATCAATTCTCACCAATGTAGCTGGTGCAATGAAGAGAGTGTGATACTAATAAATAATTCTTTGTTAAAGGCCATGGCAGAAGACTTGGGAGATCAAGACAGAGCAAAACAGATTCAAGACCAGCTTAATGAGTTAGAAGAAAGAGCAGAAGCCTTAGATCGTCAGAGAACAAAAAACATTTCAGCCATCAGGTTGGTATCTAACAGAACCTGGGAAGAAAATTAAATCAATATGCCATTTCCATGCCCCCCTTCTTAACTTGGGGCAGGGGTAATGGTGATATTATTTCAGAAAAATCAAGCTAATGGTTTTAATCAGGCAGAAACCTTTTACATTTTTAGAAATGATGCTTCCTTTCTTTTCTCAGTTATATCAACCAGAGAAATAGAGAATGGAATATTGTGGAATCTGAAAAAGCTTTAGTGGTAAGTAATATTCATGGAGCAAAAGAAAAACAAAATGTATTTTTTTTAAAAAAAGTGGCTTTCAAATTCATATAGGGAAAATACTGCTTTGTTCAGTTGTATATGATTTTCTGGACACCCATACCAAACTATTTTAAAGTTTTAAATCATAAACTGATTTAAAAGTGCTCACTTTTGGAGACAGAAAATGGTAACATTATTTGTGCTTGGAAAAAAATGGCATTTTGCAAAAGAAAAAAAAATACCTGGTCCATTTATAAAATTAAGATCCAAAAGCAAAATATTCTTTTGTGGACAATGAACCCAGCATGCCGGTTGAGGAAGTTGACATCCACACAACTTAAAGTTGTTGAAATTGAGAAACTATCTTTTAGAGGAGAAAAAACCCTGAAATTCGAGGGTTGCTCATTCTGAGAGTTACACATAGTAAATGATGGGGGATTACTTTGAAGTCCCAGTAAGTTGGTCAGATCCAAAGTGATCTTGCACAGAAAGCTGTTTAAATCTCAGCTAAGAGATTGAATTAGCAGTGGTAATGCTAGAAATAAATATTGGAATTGGCAAAATGAGTTTCTGCAGAATTTGGGCAAGCATTTGCAAAAGTGCCTTGTCTTCAAGTATGCAGAAGTAGGTGGCAAATTTTCTTTTTGTGCTTGGTAACCATATATAGGCACAAAAATCTATTTACAAACTAACCGTTTGAAGCATAAGAAATGTTCTCGGTCCCATCTGTTACAGCGCTGCATATTCCATAAAATATACAGAACAAAAGTAGGGCTACTTTATTTCTGCTCAAAAATATTCTGCTGTTGGATTCATTTCAGTCATTCAAGAAATGCTAAATAACATCCAGAATGCCAAGAGCCTATTCTTTAAGAATCAGAAATATAAGACATTAGTGTTAACTTTCTAATACCTTGCAGAGATTATATTTTTTTCATCACCAAGAACCACAGCTCATCTTTGATAAATGGTCCAAAGGCTTCTTTAGTGGTTCTTTTTCCTATATTGAGTTATGAGAGGCATCTATGAAACTAAGAACCCAACATAAACAAGAGCGCTCTCTGGTCACCCATTAATTGGAATGAAGAAGGCTGCCTGATTCTAAAGCTAGTGCTACTCTCTACATGTTATTGAGTCGATGCTGAGAAAGGGAAGCTTAACATAAAAATGTGTCTTTGTATTTTATGTTTTTGAAGGCTGAAAGTCACAGTATGAAAAACCAGCAAATGGATCCTTTTACTAGACGGCAGTGTAAACCTACAATAGTCTCAAATGTAAGTAAAATGCAAAGTTGAGTTCAGTGGAGAATATGATTAGTTAGGCATTTATATCTGAGATGCTGGTGCTATCCAAATATTTCACACATAAGCTAATATGAATTAAGTTTAATATAATGTTTTGGTCTGTGATCAGATGCAAGCATGCATAGATTTTTCAGCAGAATTAATTTAATTCTATATGTGTAGAATTGTTTGTATATTGCTTACCAATCAGATTCTAGGTGTCTTAAAATTATAAAAGCAGAAAAACACAATATCAAAATCAATGCCCTTCAATCCCATTCACTGCTGTCCTTGTGTAAGGAAGAGCACTGTTTTTACCACCTTTCTAAGTGACCGCAAGGGGGCAGAGGTTGTACTAATATGCAAGTTCTTGGTTTTAGATTAGGTCAACCTTTTGGAAATTACTGAAAGTTAACTGTATTTGAAAAAGTAGCACATTCTGTTTTGATTACACTGGTCGACAAGGAGAAAGCCTCAGAAATGAAAATTGCTATATTTTACCAGAATTGGGTTACAAATAAAGAAAAATTAAGTCCTGAGTATTAACTGGCTCCAGTTTCCAAGGTACAGCTTCAGGTCAAAATTGCATCAAAATAATTCAAAATTATAAGGGAGATGTACAATTATGCTCCATAACTTTTCTGCAAAAGGTGATATAGCAATGAGAATGGTGCCACACCAATCTATACATTTTTCTTTTTACTGATACCAATAACATAACCCAACTCTTGTCCTGATTCCATATTTTGCATATGCTGGTATATTCCTCTTTTTATCACTGCCGTCATACTGCACTTTTGAGGTGCAAATGTAACTTTGCCACAGATGTAGCAGAAGTTATCTGCGTTGTTTACACAGTTTCGAGGCATTTTGGCTTCTGAGGGAAAATATCATGCCACTGTTTCTTGGAAATGTTAGGCAATTACACTTTCACAAGCCACCAGATGTGACTGTATGATAATTGATCTGACCGAGACAAATGTACCTTGTAATAAAAAAACAAGCAGTGAATTACAGTTAGATAATGATCCTTAGTCTCAAAGTGAAGATAAATGTATACGCTTCCATTTCAATTGTTTGATCATACTTTGTCCTGACTTTATGATGCAGTTATCATGATGATCGGACACCTCCCTCATAGGCAAATATACTCGCCTGTGTATACATCTTTATTGTGAAATATCTTGAAAACTTTAGTCAACCAGCACCTTTATCACCTATTTTCTATTTCATCTAATCAAAATATGGAACAATAGCTCGTTTTATCTTGGAGGTCAAAATTTCCCAACGTTTGTAGAAGTTATTGAATGCACCAAATGAAGATAACATTCTAAAGGGAAGCAATGGTCCAACCAATAATAAATCTTCTTTTCCTCAGTCGAGGGATCCTGCTGTACAGGCTGCTATACTTGCTCGACTAAATGCAAAATACGGATCTGGTGTGTTACCTGATGCTCCAAAGGACATGACCAAGGCAAGTCCTAGTCCTCCAAGTGTTCATCATATCCTGTCCTGCAGTTTTAAACAAATAATCTTAATTCTGTAGAGCCATGCTGGCTCCGTAATTCTGGGAATTAAAGTCCACAAGTCATGAAAGGGCCATAGTTCCACATCTCTAAAATAAGGTAACAGCAGTTTTGGTCTTAGATCAAGAATGGGCAAATGTGAACTTATGAGCATAAATTTGTCCACTAGTACTTTTCCTCGAGACTTCCAGGCTTACTGGTCGATCTGCTTTAATTCTTTTTAAATGCTTTGAATTTAAAATACTAAACGAAAAGCTGGCATACTGCAAAGTACCAGCCATTAGGATCGCATTCATTTGCATGCAAGTGACTTCTTAGAACAAAACAATGATGAATAACAGCAAGAAGTTTTACAAGTCAACAAAGAAAGAAAGGGAGTCTCGAATTGCCATTTCTAGCTTATTAACTTTCATTAGGGAGGCATACCCTTGATGGGATTCGAATATGGGCTGAATTACATGTTAGGCTAATGTCTTAGCCACCAGGTTTGAATCCCATCAAGGGTCTGCCTCGCTGATTAAAGCTAAAAGCTAGAAATGGCTACCCAAGACTCCCTTTCTTTGTTTGTTGGCTTGTAAAGCTTCTTGCTGTCTATAAAAAAATGTGTTGCCTGGCGGCAGGCCTGCTAAAACCCATAATCTGGGGCCCAAAGGCAAAACGGAACAGTTTACTCCCTTCCGTACTCAGGAGGGGGGGGGTGGACAGCAGGTGCCTCATAAAAAAAGCCCTAATGAGGAACGAGCCAGTGCTTTGATTGGAAAGATAGAAGAGACACTTCCCTTCCAGAAATATTTAGATACACTATCTATTCTTTATTATAAATTCCACATGATTTAACTTCTGTGCCACAATATTAAATACTTTATTTCTCTTTCAGAGCCAGGGAAAAGACAAAGATATGAATTCAAAATCAGCCAGTGATCTCTCAGAAGATCTTTTCAAAGTGCACGATTTTGATGTGAAAATTGACCTACAGGTTCCTAGCTCAGGTAAGGTGCTACTGCTTCAGAGGGGATGAAAGGCAAACCAGGAGATAAAGGGGGACTTGTTGCTAGCCGCTCTCACAAAATCACAATATTTGAGCAAAAACCTAATGCTGTGGGTAAGCAACCACCATGTGCGAATCTCATTAGTAGTTGTTTGTATTGTATTTATTTATTTACCAAGCTTACATGCCGCCCACCATGCACTAATTCATAAATATAATGAAGGTCTGATGGGTGGGAACTCTGGGAATTATATTCCAACATAACTGGGAGCATTGTGATACGAAAGGCTGCTCTCTAAAGTGCTTGAAGAAGAGAATTATAGGTAATCCTCCAGTTACAACCACAATTAAGCCCAAAATTTATGTTGCCAAGTGAAAGATTTGTTAATTGGCCTCATTTGGTGACCTGTCTTGCCACTGTGGTTAAGTGAATCGTTGCAGTTGTTAAGTCAGTACACCGGTTATGAGGTTCCCCAGGAACTTTGCTTGTCAGAAGGTTGCCAAAGGTGATCACATGACCCTGGGACACTGAGATTGTCATAAATATGAATCACTTGCCAAGCGTCGGAGTTTTGGTCAGGTGACTGGGAATGCTACAACGGTTGTAAGTGTGAAAGATGGTCCTAAGTCATTTTTTTCAGTGCTGTTATAACTTTGAATGATCGCTATAAAACTGTTGTTGTATTTTGGCTTGGCTGCCTCTAACTCAGCAGCTTTCTGCTTTCTTCAGTCAACTGAGTTATTTGTGTGTGTGTGTGCACCTTGTCTTCCCACAGAGTCCAAAACACTGGCCATCACCTCCAAGGCTCCTCCAGCAAAAGATGGCGCCCCTCGGCGATCTCTGAACCTAGAGGACTACAAGAAAAGGCGGGGCCTGATTTGAGCATTCCCCACTCTCTGCTGCTTCTGATCCTGCATGCTACATGATCTCCTCTCACCCTTTATTTTCTTCCCTTCTACTTCAGTTGCCCCTTTTGGGTTGGAGCAGCAGCAGAGCTAGGAAGAGACTCTTTAAAATTGCCAGCCATTTGTAATATAAATCATTGACTCTTTGCTGTATAGACTTCCCTTATTGCTCTTTCCTCCTGCGATACGCAAATATGGATCCATGCTATTTTTAGGGAAGGGAAGGATTTTTCCCCCCCTGTTGGAAGTACAGCTGTTTGGAATTGGCTGTATGTGTTCAGTGTTAACATGGAATCTGGATTTCTGCAGGAATCTCTTTGGTGGCCGAGCAGCGCTAGCACTTTGCTTTTCCACCATCACAGGCAAGGAGAAATTACCCGCGAGTGGCACAAGACCTCTTGTGAAGGTCACCTGCACTTTTCCCTCTTCTTCTTCTTTCCCCTTGCTCCCAGCTTTGGAGAGGGACATATTTACAAACAAGTTTTGGGTGAAAGTGTACATTTTTGTGAGGGTGGGGTGGGCTGCGTGAACTTTTTTCCAGATGTTTTTTATCATTTTTAACCTGCAGTAAATTTGTATTTGTCACAGTTCTTTAAAGGTGTCTGGAATTTCTACCAGCTACATTTGAGCATCTGACACAGCAGGGGCAATTTAGTAATTTAGTGATTTTTTAAACAGAAAACAAACAAAACAAAGAAGGCCTGCCTAACAATAACTCTGCAAGTTCACGCTTCTCTGTTTCTTTTTATAAAAAATGCCTCCCATCTCTCCCGCCCACATCTGGCTTTATAATACAGTAATATATGTGCTCTTGAATGACCTGTTAAAGGAAGGTAGGGCACTATGTCTCTCTGGCTGCTACTTGGATCCTCTCTTCCATTGTCCCCCCCTCCCCCACCCAAACAGAAATATGTGTGGTCATCCCCTTTGCAGCTCAGCCTCATCTTTTCTAGGCTATGCTAGATATCTTTTCATTTGCATATTTTTTTGGGACAAAATGCTGAATGGGAAGGATATGGTAGAAATAGGAAAAAAATTGCAGTTATTTGACCTATATAACATTGGTAGGTACAACATGAGAGGTTGAGAACCTTAACAAAGGATTGTGCGTGTGGAGTGCTTGAATAGGAAACACGACTGCTTGATAATCACTCAGGGGTAAAGATCAACGTGTAAATAAATGATATTTTATCAAAAACTTCAGCATGAACTACCGTGGGTTATACTGAATTTAGTACATGAATAATGAGAGGTTTCATTAGTGTGCCGGTTTGAGAAACCTAAACAAAGGATACTTTCCGGACTCAAGAATCAGAAGGAGACCGTACATGAAGCATTTTTAAGCCCAGAATATCTTTGCTTACATCTAAATAGAGATTTGAATCTCGTGACTGTGATCTGTGAGTATCCTTCTTGATGCTTTAATCTGATTTTTCTTTGATTGCTTATTTAATGCAAGGGGGAAACACGTATCTGTGTGAATCCTATGAAATGAAAGGGGAGGAGAAACTCCTCCATAGATTGTTCTTGTCACTTTGTGTGAATTGTGTGGCTTTATTTACTAGATAGTCCACAGCTTTATGGACTGTTGTGTAAATATGTAATCATTCTGGTTTGCTTTGTTTTTCTTTTCTTTTTTCCAAGCTACATTTCTCAAGCTCTTGTGGGCTGTTTTTTTTTTTTTAAAAATGGATTTCTGGAATATGCCGGTGTATAACTGGGAGTCATCATGATATACTGTGTAAATAAACAATATTATCACTCGGTTTTTCCCCCCTGCCAATATCATCTGTAGTAGCCAGTCCCCCAGTACTAATATTTCTGATGTTGAAAAATAGATTTGCAATATTTTTACAGGTTTTTGATTGCCCACCAATTCTATAAAGCTGTGACATGAGAGAAAGAAAAGAGCAAGTAAAGATTTAGCTTCTTAACGTTCCTACCTAATTATATCATGGCAGTCCATGACAGACTTTTGCAGCCAGAGGTAGACTTTATGACATTGGCCTTATAATCAAAGTACAGAAGATTTTACTCGTAAGTTGTAAATAAAGCATTGGCTTCCTCCCCTCCAATTGGGTTAGAGCAATGTTTCTCAGCCTCAGCAATGTTAAGATGTGTGGACCAAATTCCAGAATCGAATGCTGACTGAGGAATTCTAGGCATTGAAGTCTACACATCTTAATGTAACTGAGGTTGAGAAATTCCGAGTTAGACGAACTACTCAAATAAGTGGAGAATTTAAAGACACAAACGAGGTAGCTGTCCCAATGTATCCCCTATGTACTAAACTCAGAAATGAGATTCTGTTTTTCACAGAGGTAATAGTTGAGTCCTTGTACACCATCTTTTTCAGTGAGAATAATACATCAAGGCAGTATTTTCTCAGATAGCTATGGAACTAATTGTGTATGAAGGTGTAATGTTTTCTCCTCTTAAGTGCATGTGACAGTGAGTGATGGCACCACCGTCTCATTTGGAGGGATGGGTTTATTTGCTTTAATTCATTGATGTTTCCGCAGCATTCGTTACAATGTATAGACTTCTATAAATAAACTCTGGTTGGTTTTAATAAAAAATGCTCATGTTCAATCCTTTCGATGTCTCACCAAAAATACACAATTCATATTTTTGAGCCACAACACTCAAAGTTCAAATCTAGATGTCCCCAGTGTTTCAAAGTTATCCTTCAGTTAACTTATCAGACATTATTGTTTCTAATGCTTTATGACTATGGCAATTCTGGGTCAATCAAAATTAGCTGGAAGATATATTAGGAGCTCTTTTACATTTTGAAATACAATGGTCACTTAAAAGCAAGAGAACAAATATGCACCTTTTCTGAGTTTGAAAGATGTTCTTCAGCTCTGAGGACATACTAGGTGATAATTCTCCAAAAAAAAAAAGGCAGAAGTGGGTAAATCTAAATAAAACTTATCTTCATTGAAATA
>JANHFO010002858.1:163423-175638 GCA_032468095.1 Pareas carinatus | reverse complement strand
ATCTTCTTTAGTGGGTCGTGCAAACCGCTATTCCAATTAATGCTATTTATAGGGAGTGGGGGGCACTGAGGATGAGTTTGTAGCACCAAGGGGGTGGTAGACTGAAAAAGTTTGCTCATAGCCCATTCGTTTTACTACATGGTTTAACTTTGACTCAGGGTGTTTTGTAAACTCAATCAGATTCTCTCAAGTCATGAAATATACAGGAACTAAGGAGTGTATTAAACAGGCAAGTCATTTTTATAATTCATTCAACTGGCATTTAAATTAGTGTGAGGGTCGATTCTATTTGTTTCTCTATTCTTTTTCACAGCAAGTAGCAAAACTAGGCTAGGCTTGGTTCTCACTTTGATATAAGACCATCAAGGAATAAACGTAAAGGTTTCCCCCCACCCTGTGCGTGCTAATGGAGCCGACTCTAGGGGTGGTGCTCATCTCCATTTCAAAGCTAAAGAGCCAGCGCTGTCTGAAGATGTTCCCGTGGGTGACATGACTAGATGCTAAGGCGCACAGAACGCTGTTACCTTCCCACCAAAGTGGTCCCTATTTTTCTACTTGCATTTTGCAGGCTTGCGAACTGCTAGGTTGGCAGAAGCTGGGGGGAGTAGGGATTCCAATGACCGAACTTCTACGGTAACTAACAAGCTCAGGGTCTTATCTGCTGAGCCATTGCGCCCCTATCAAGGAATACCAAGGCCCAAAATTTGTCTTGGAAGTCCCCACCCCCTCGCACCAATATCAGAACGTACTAATGGCAAGCCACTTCCCTACTGCTGCCAATAAAACTATACTGATAACACAAATAATCAATCTCAACTGAAGACTATACCTCTGGAAACAAAATAATTTTAATTTACAATGGCATGGAGTCTTTTTTTTCAGAATCAGAATTTATTTTGCCAAGTGTGTCAGATCACACAAGGAATTTATCTCTGGTGTACATGCTCTATACCTACGTACATACAATAAACTACTGTGGTTACAATCAAAGATACATTCATATTCATTCATTCTTGTTACTTTGCGGTAATTTGTTGCTTTTGTATAATGTTGCTTATTTAGAGGGGAAACAACTATAAAAGTAATTTCTTGCTTTTTTCTCCTTTATTCGGCCTTCCTGTTCCTCAGCTATTCTCAAATTAAATCTGCAAATTGAAAATGAAAATGAAGAGTTGTGACCAATGGATTGAACTGATGCAATTTTCCATAATTATGAAAGTGAAAGTCAAATATCTTTGGACATATCCAAATTTGAGTAGAAACCACCTAAAGCCAGTCCTATGCTATGTACTTTTTTCTTTCCTGGATAACACATTGTATTCATATTTGCAGAGGAGAAACAATAAAAATAATTAATTGTTAGGTAAAGTCAGAAAAGCCTCATTTTCTGATAGCATCTAAGCTGAATCAGTGCCTTATAATTATAGTACTAACACAGTCAGATTTAATAACAGTTTAACCTTTAAGGGAACAATTATAACACTTGTAAAACTTTTTTAAAAAAATCCACCTTATACTACTATTCTTGAACTAATGCACATTGGTTTGTAAAGCTTCTTAGCTGTCTATAAAAAGTGTGCCTGATGAGGCCCCTAGTCTGGGGCTGAAAGGCAAAAAAGCAGTTTGCTCCCTTCTGTATTCAGAAAAAACCCAGATGCCTTGCCTCATATTAAAAAAAAAAGACTAATACATAAATTGCTCTAAAATAGCTTAGTAGCTTCCAGATACATGGACTTCAAGTTCCAGAATTCCCCAAACAGCATGTCTAGTTCTGACAATTCTGAGAGCTGAAGTGCACATATCTAAGTTAGGTTTTGACAAAGCATATTATGTGAATCCAAACTGTGAACCATAATTAAACTATCCACTAGTGAATTCCATGCAAATGCATGAATTGGCAAAACCCAATGAATCTTAAGTTAAAACTAAACTGCCTAGGTTCATTCAACCTGATAAAGTCCCATCTCATATGCCTCCTAGTGTGCAAACCTTGATCTTTTTTAGTTCAGGTAAAGCAAATGTTAACTCTGGCAGCATAACTTTTAACGCTTGTCATAACCCCTCTTGCTGTGGTCGGTTTAACCCAACGTCTTTAGTTAGGGATACCATTTGCAATGTTATCAGCGCAAGCATTACACTTTCCAGTGCTAGTTTTAAACTGGCTTTTGTTACTCCAAGAAAAGCCAGCAATACTTTGTGCAGCCCTACATTGTAAGGCACAAGGAAATAAAAGGACCAGATCAAAACAACCACAAATGAACATTTATAATGCGCCTCTGTTACAGTAACATCGCTAAGATAAAATATATATAATGTAACTACGTTTAAGAAAACATAGACCTTCTTTCTAAAGCTCATGCTCCAGGTCCAATACCTATTAATCCGGAATAACTACCACCCAATTTACAGTATCAATCTTTAAACGACGAGAGCATGATTTTAATCCCCAACGATGCACCGCGGAGCTCGGAGGAAGGAGGTGGATTACTGACTTTCTGGATTCCGGCAGCCTGGCGTCTGGAAAGTCGAGGCTCGCCCTTCTCTCCGGGTCTTCCGGAGCCCCGCTGACCCTCCTGCTCCTCCGAGCGGCTCTAGGCCCGCGGCGCGCTCTTGCTCGGTCTAGCAGGCGGCGCTCCAGAGCGCAAGCGTCGCCAGCAGCCTCGCATCCCCGAAGAAATAAAGAGTCAGCGTTTCCTCCTGCTTCCTCGGGCCGGGAAAGAGCCCGGAGACCGCGGCTGCTGCGCGGCCATCGCCCAGACCCGCCTCCGCCCCAATTCCCCCGCTCCGCCCACCCGCGGCACTCACCCCGCGTCCAGGGATCGGTGGCGACCGCCGCGCCCTGCCTACCCGGCCCGCTCTTCCACGGGCTGCTCAGGAGAAGGCGGACGTGGCCTCGCCCACCTCTCGCATCGCTTTCGCTCTCCGCCCGCCCGCCCGCGCTCTCGTGCGGCCCGGGCAGGGGAACGCCGGAGACCCGCGCCCCGAACGCAAGGCAGGATGGAGACGGGAAAAAATCATAGATGCAAACCAGGTGAAAGCCGAGGGACTTCTTGCAGCGCCCTCCCGAGGCCGCGTTCGCCTTATGAGGCGCAGGAAAATGGGGCTGGGGCGGGGGGAGGAGGCGGCGGAGAGGAAATCGCTTCCTTTTGCCCTGGGCAAGTGGGGATCGGAAACGTGGGCTCGTACATGTAGATCACTCCTCCGTATCCCTGGCGGGAGAAGGTTATGCAAAGCGGAGGAAAAGGGTTTAAAAATCCAAAAGGAACACTTGCTAAATATATACACCAATACCATTCATCCTATGTGTCCGTTTATTTATTTTGGGGCGGGGAGGGATGTCTTCGGGTCACTGTTGACTCCTGAACTGTACTTTGGAAATGGTTCGCCGTTGCCTCCCTCCTAGGGCCGAGAAAGTGACTGACTCAAGATGGTTTCATGATTAGAACTCAGGATTTCCTGCTTTATAGCCATGGTGCCTTTACTTCAAGCACCGTGTCTGCCAATCTCTGAAAACCATTTTTGCTTTTACCACTTCCTATATTGCATAGTTTCTCACCTTTCTGAACATCTCATTAACTCAATTCAGCTGTGCACTTTTGCAGGCTTCCCCTTCCTCTCTGCTTAATTTGCTTCTTAATTCATTATTGAAAACCCACTTAGTGTTGTCCCGGTTCCACTGAAGCCTGTTGTTGCCCATCCAGACCCCCATAATTTCCAAGCATCAGAATCGGACATCAACAGCTTCGCTTAATTTACCAGGAGTGAATATGTATACCTCACATCATCAAAATATATCATGTTAGCAGATGATCTCATCCAATATTTCATGTAGATGTTAAATAGAGAAGGTACTAGAGCTTCCAGGTGAGGAAAGGCGAGCTAAGATATCTCTGTAATGGGTAAGGATGATGATCACGGTTAAGACCAAAGGAATGGCAAGTAGACTGGTCACACAGAAACTTTCTGGACAAGGGGGGGATTGGAGATTGCCCACTTGCACTCTGTATTGCTGCTCCTTAGGAGGAGATTGCAAGACAGCAGTTTCCCATGGGTTTGAGTGTTGAGAGACAAAGGGAACCATCATGCTTTCAACCATGGTGGAGACAAGGGTGCTGAGTTTATTAACTTGCTCTCTAAGGATATTGGATATCTTCAAAATAAGTTTGAAAAGCTACCTGATGACTTTTCTTTTGAATAAAAGAAAAATTTACTATAAGGTAAAGAACATAAAGAATTAAAAATAAATGAAAAGGTAAAGAAAAATCTGATTTAAGAAGGTTATAAATCAGTTAAAGGATCAGACCATCTTGGAATAATGGTAACAAAGGTGCTTTTTTAAAAGACAACTGGACTGTTTTTTCCCTTGAGGAAGAAGAACAAAACATTTCACCTCTCATCCAAGAAGCATCATCAAACTAGAAGTGAAACGTTTTCTACTTCTTCCTCAAGGAAAAAACAGCTCAGTTGCCTTTTGTTGAAAAAGGCACCTTTGAGACAGCTGTGACCCAGAGGACTGAGAATCTTCACAGACAATGATAAGTTTGCTGTAAGATTTTGGAAATAAAGTTTCTTCATGGGAACTAACTTGTTGAGTATATCCTAAATCAAAACAGAAATTTGAAGCTTTATGATTTTAGAAATCGTATCCATTATATAGGGGGACTAAAGATTTTAGACAAAAGGGGGGGAAGGGAAAAGAATGAAAATTCTGTCTCATCTTTGGTTGGCACTGGATCTTGCAAACGACAGAAAACGCTATGACATTTGAAATACTTCAGGAGATCTTTGGAATATGGGGTAAAAAAATCAGCAGCTTCAATCTCAGCAATGCTTTTATGAATAGTTTATGTCTAAAGTATATTAAAGAAGAAATTATTGATGTGAAAGAGAATATCTTGGAAGATTTACAACAAAAAGAAGGTTTGAAGGTCAGCAATCACTCGTATAGTGGGGGGGAGGTCATTCCAGAGGGCAGGTGCCGCCACAGAGAAGACTCTCTCCCTCGGGGTTGCCAGCCGGCATTGTTTGACTGGCGGCACCCTGAGGAGGCCCACTCTGTGGGAGCGTGTGGGTCGGCAGGAGATATCGATGGGTAGAATGCGATCCTGCAAGTAACTTGGATGAAGTTTGGATGAACATAAAGTAAGGAAGGTGAGATAGAAAAATAAAGTAAATAAATAACATTGTATAAAATGGGATATAATACAAATTGATGAGAAAGTTATTTCTAACAGCTGAAAGGTAACATTTTTTAAAAAATCATGCATAATTGCCTGGATTTGATGGCTGACAAACACACCTTTTTGGACTATATCTGACAGTTTGCATTTGACAGGTCTGCGACACCTCTCCTCCAAAAAGAAAAGTAAAGCACTGTAAACGGTGGATCCTAGTTCTGTGACAAAAAATTTCTATAAGAGAAAAAAACATCTGCAATATACATTAATTAAAAAGCGGACATTGTATATCCGAATGGTGTCCTTGGAAGATAATTTGTCTACAATTTGATGGAACCATATTTTTCCTTTCAGTTACTGAACCCAAATAATAATAGGGAAGTTGTTGGAGATAATGATCACTAATGATACTGGAATCTGGGTATAAGCTTCTCAGTATTTCTATGGAGCTCTTTTGTTCTGAAAAATGAATGAATGTGATGCAGTGAGCTGTTGACATATTCTGTATTTTCTATCCGATGAAAGTTGCACCAAATTAAAGGTAGAAAGAAGTTTCAAATCATGCAGGGGCTTCGACGGAGCATCCATCAGGAGTTCCCTAGATCAAGCACATCTTTATCATGTGCCATCTGCCAGCAGAAATGTTTCTTCAGATATGCTGGCTGCCATAAAATCCTGGTGACACTATGCAGACTGCATACATAAGCGTTTTGGGGATACATAAGTCTATGACAAAAGATTCTCATGGCATAATACAGCTAAAACATTTAACATGGCTTAGAGACTTTAATTAAAGTCAAGACTTAAAATTTCATGGCCTCCACTGTGTCAGATGGATGCAAATTTTGTAACCAAATAAAAATACAGACTCAAGTTGAGTTATGCTCCTGGTGATGTTGTGGACTCATTCATGCAACTTTTGTGGTGAGAGGATGGAATTGTTTTGTTATTGCTTTCTTCCAGGAGGGTTTTTTGACTTCTCAGTCTTGCCTGTAAGCCCTGGAATTCTCTGGTCATCTCCTATCCACGTACTTATTAGGGCCAACAGGGCTTAGTTTTTAAGTCCGAATACAGATTCTTCCCATTGCCATTGTGTTAGTAGCAATGATGCCTACAAGAGAACCAGACAGTTCCAGAGTTCTGGACTTGCAGTTGTAATTGCTAGTGTAACTGGGCAATGATATAGATAGTCCTCAACTTACGGCCACAGTTGAGCCCCACATTTTTGTGGCTATGTGAGACAGTTAAATGAGTTTTGCCCCAGTTTACGACCTTGCTTGCCACAGTTGTTAAATGAATCACTGCAGTTGTTAAGTTAGTAACATGGTTGTTAAGTGAATCTGCCTTCCCCGTTGACTTTGCTTATTAGAAGTCACAATAGTAGATCTCATGGCCCCGGGACACGGCAACTATCCCAAATACCAGCCAGGGGCCAAGCATCTGAATTTTGATCATATAACCATGGGAATCCTGCAGCAGTAACAAATGTGCAGAACAATCATAAATCACCTTTTTCAGTGCCATTGTAACTTTGAACAGTCACTAAATGATAGTTGTAAGCCGAGGACTATCTGCACTGCATTTGTCCAAAGCAAAGCAAAGCAATAATGAACCTAATACATAACTAGTGCTATCTTCCATCTTCCATTGACAATGGGTATATTATTTCTCATAAATAGCTTGTGGTTGATGATGTAATGGCCTGTTAAAATCTAAATGCAAAGTGTCTGAATGCTTAATTTTACCGTTGATTGTATTTGCAACATAGAAGCTAAAAGGAGTGTTTAGACTGGGAAAAAAGTAGTGTTTAGATTGGAACTTTGATTTAGTTTTTAAACACAGTGAGATAATGCTTTCCTGTTTATTAAGAGCTCTCAAATATTACCCTGAAAATTTAAGGTCTTGCTAGTCCGAGGATCTATTTTGTTCAAACTAATACTAGCTTTGCTGCAGTTACCAAAAAATAAAAACAAAATAGTGAATGAAAATGCTATTGAGTAGACTGGATAGAATTTGTTTTTTTTAAAAAAAATTGCCATAAGTTGAAACTAATTAATTTGGAAAGAGAGCAGGGAGTCAAGAGGATTTGTAGAGTTGAATTATACTTGAAATTTTAATAGAACTTAATCTAGATTAATCCAGATAAGACAGACATGTTCATGGAGGCAGAAGTGAACTTGATAAGGCTGAATGCCCACAAACTGTGAGTTTGCACCTCTTGGATTCAGCACTTTTTTGGCCTATCGAGATAGACGGCACCAAGAATGCCAGTATAAATTTGCCCTGTCGTGATAGATGGTTACTGCTGTGAGGGAAAAAGAAAGCAAGAGCTGCTGTTCTAATAGTTTACTGGAAGGGTGGGGGGCACTCAGAATACAGCTATTGCCTTGCCTCTTCTAACAATTGTGCACTCCCACCAGCCAACCATGCAAGAAAAACCAGTCAGTTGCTGTCCGTCCCAAACGAAGTGATGGGGCAGGCCCATGTTTAACAGCTCCACACTGCTTTGCGTTCTTGCTTGGTTTTTTTTGCCACTGCTTGCATAGACTGCAATTTGATTTTACAGTCTGATAGTATTGTGAGCTGCCTGAAGAGAACATTCCTTGAAAAGTAGCACACATGCGTACAAATACGCATATGCTAATGTGTACACACACAAAGATGCACAAAGTTTCCTCCTGTAGAAGTACACTGCTTATCCCAGAAGATATTGCCATTTTGCTAGTAGAGCACATGCCTTACGTCTGAAGATTCTTGGTTCAATCTGTAGTACTTCTATTAAAAAGAGTCCAACAATGTAAGACATGACATTTCTCTTTAAGATTCTGGAGAGGTTGCTGATGTTTTAGGCTTCATTATTAGCATTTTAAAAGGTGATATTAGTACTTTTAACATGGCAGTCTAGTCTTTTTTTTAATCTTCAAGAGAGTTTTTTTATTTCTTAGCAAGACCATTTCTTTTGCTATGCAGGAACTTGCCTTTTCAGTACTAGACAATAGACAGTGTATTCTGAAAGTCCTTGAATACACTTGCAAGTTTAAGGAAGATACAAACTCAGCTGGGAAAGAGTAATATAACCCATAAATTTGCCACTTCTGGAATATTTTCTATTGTTCAAGTCTCACATGTAATCAATGTCTTTCTTCGTTTGATTCACTTATTTTCTAATGTATCACATAAACTGAATATATGAATCATTTATTTCTGTGCCCTATAAAAAGAATTGATCCCCCTTTAATAAATGCACTTTGCTTTGCCTGAATGACTGTACTTGGTGATTCATGTTTTTAAGTGGACAGAGAAGTCCATTTGCAAAGGTAAAAATATCTTTCTCAAATTCAGGGATCGAATTATCAACTCAATGCCAAATTTGTGGTGCCTGAGCTTCACAGCAACATTGGTAGACAATAATAGGCAATATTGGGATATTTGGATGAATGATGCACCCCACTGTTGGGCTGCATTGTAGGTATCCTGTTATCTCCTACATAAGATTATTATTCAAAAGTTACCAAATTACCAAGAGATTGATAATTTAGATCCAAGACATAGCTGTTCATATAGAAACCTTCCTGATTATAGAATTTCTGAGTATTAGATTATGACTTCTATAATCTCTCAACAGTATTGTTTTCAGGGAAATTGAGGGTGTGAGAGACAGTCCAATAGGTCTGGAAGCCACTAGACTAAGGAAGTGTAATGGAAGGGATAGGCATCTGATCCAAGATGCTGAAATCCAGGAAGTCCCTATTAGATCCACCCCTTAGAGAACTTCAGAATTCCCAGAGGATTCTGAGCAGTTGGGTTTTCAATTTGAAGCCCTGCTTCCAATCCGTTGAGTGGAGCAGCCATCTTGCCCCATAAGTGGCTCACAATGGAAACTCTTACGGCCTCCTCTGTTTCTAACAGGGCCTGGGTGCTTCAGTTCTTCCGAAACCTATTTGGAAGCAGCAGGCATGTGACACAAGAAGGGGAGAGACCTACGTCAGGTGTGAAAGAGAAAGATGACATCAAAAGTGAGCTTTTGGACTGTGCCCTGTCTGATACTGAAGTAGCCATCCCAAGCCAGGAGTCTTGTATTCCCATGATGACTTCTAGTGAGATCTGCCCGGTGGTAATGAGTAGCCACACTGAGGAGCTCCCTCTGATGAGGGAAGCAACTTTCGGAGACACTGCCCTTAAGGATGAGAACAAAGTCCTTGCTTTATTTAACTCAGCAAGGATGGACATAGGAGACAGAGATCCCTTGGCTGAATCTGTGCTAAGTAACAATGAAAGAGTTCCTGCTGCAGGAGAGGAGGACCATAATTCTAGTGATAGAGGAACACTAGGAAAGTAAGTATTATACCATCAATACTGTGGCTACACAGCATATTATGAATCACTATTTCTGATTGGACCCACGTTAAGCAGAGTGCTTTGTTTCCCCCCAAATAAGCCCTACCCTGAAAATAACCCCTAGTTAAGATCAACAGCCAGACAGACACATTTACCGGTAGTACGTCCATTGCAAACAAGCCAGCAGCAAAATAGGCATAAGGAGCCAGTTCCTCGCTCTGTCCAATACTCGCGCTTTCTGCCCATTGCTATCTTGGCGACGGGGAGAAATAATCCCTGAAGTTGAGGAGCGAGGAGGGCTATCGATATGTTGCCAAATCCAGGACATTGATCCGAATGCATGCAGTTTCTCATTCAGATTGACATCCTGGATTTGGTAACATCGAAAGCCTTCCTTGCTCCTTGACCTTGGGGATCGTTTATGCTTGTTGCCAAGATAGTGACGGGCAGAATCTCCACATGTTGGGCGAAGCAAGGATGCACACGATGGAAGACTCATTGTGATCAACGTCCTGGGATTTGACAACATACCGTGTCCCTCCGAAAATAAGACTTACCCTGAAAATAAGCCCTAGTGCGTATTTTGGAGCCAAAATTAATATAAGACCGGGTCTTATTTTCCAGGAAACACGGTATTACTCTTCATGGTGTACAATATGAGACTGGCTCTTCCCCATGATACCAGGGTCAAGAAAAAGTGGTTCTCTTTTTGGACTGACTGGCATAGTTTAGTTAAGCCCTCTCTCATTTATGGCAGAACGTGAACAGAAAATTATACAATAATCCAACAGGGATTTCTATTAATTAGTTTATAGTTGTATTACCTTAGGAACTAATTAGAAGTCAAGTTGTTCCTATGATTATTTGGCTATGATTGGCTAAGACAATAGGCTTCATTATTAACTTCCCTTTAGATAGGATAGCATATGCTGAATTGATGGCATGAGGGACTTTAGCTAACTAAAGCTCATCATATGAGGCTTTCTACCCAGAAAGACCTGCAGGAAAGGAAGAACAGAGTTGGCAGTCTGCCATTGTTTCACAGTACCCACTTGTCATCATTCCAACTTGCTGCCAGGAGTGAAGGATGCAAAGTCAGAGAAAAATCTAGCAGAACTAGATTTAGCACAGGGGGACACATGTAGGCTCTAAAACAGAATATAAATCTAATGAATATAATAGTAACATTGTTCGTGGGAGAGCTGCCCTTACTGAGAAATGTGCAGAAGTGAGTGTTGGCATTTGTCAGAGTTCATGTGGCAACGTTGCACACATTTGCTTGTCCGTGAGCTACTACTCTGAGATGAGCTTTTTCTGAGAAAGGCCCCGTGTGTTTCATCCTATGGTGCCCCAGTTCCTGGCAGATTGGTGAAGCCCAGGAGCCTTTGGGGCAAAAACAGAGAATGTTCCTTTCACAGAAGAAAGACCCTTGGAACACACTCCCAAGTATGTTACACTACTCTAAAATCCTAAGGATTTTCTGAAATAAAATGTGGCAATGTTAATTTGGCTTCCACAAACTACATCTTTTATGAGGTTTTTGTGTGAGAATTAGTAGTAAGTAGGAATTAGCAGAATTAGTTATCCTGTGAAAGTAGCTTTGAGTAGAATGGTTTACATAAACAATGACACCAGGACTAATGCTTTATGTAAGCCTTTCTGAGTGAAGAGTTTTCCACACTCTATAATTATAATCATGGGGACTGAGTCACTGGGCTGATTAGCAAAAAGATTAATAGCTTAATTTATACAGTCAAACAAGGGGTATAGCTTCCGGATATGTGTGATCCCTGCAAATCCAATCCATTCTCCTTCGCCACTCTAAGTAACGCTGCTATCAATAGTGCTGGTTTTATTCAGCAATGTATGTTTCTGTGTTTATGCAGTACCACTGACATACCAAACAGAGAAAGGATTTGGCCATAAGTATTAAGCTGGGAAGAGAGATGAGGATTTCCTCCTCCCTGTGATGGATAAAGAATCAGTGCAGGTAACGTTTTCTTCAGAGCAGTACTCATAAAAAAACATGTTTTGGATTTAGGCACGGAATCACTCCAGCTCTATATGCAGATGATGAAGCCTCGACGGCTGCTGGATCCATAGCAGATATTAAGGACTGTAATGTTGAAGATGAAACGGAGCATCTACTGAAAGGTGAAGAAACAGAGGAGGGTTCTTCTGATCTATTTTTCAAATAGCTATTGTTAATCTGATTGCTTGCATCTCATTTGATACATGAATTTAAAGTTGTATTTAAAGAAACCAGGAGATCTGCTACACTGCATGGTGCTCGAAGGGCCATTAAAACGGATAAGAAATGAACTATTGGGAGTGCTGCACTTCTTTTTGACTATATTTAGTTGTTCTCTTAGGAAGAAGACAATCCTATTGTATAATTTGGAGATGGATAGTATTTTCCTAGAATCAGAAGGGATCTTGTAACTCTTCTTCTTATCAACACATTTAATTAAAAGCATACTTTTAGATGTATGCTTTTAGATTCTCACAAATGTTTATGCCTTTTAATACAATGTGTTGGTCGTAAAGGTGCTACCAACTTGTGATTTTTGCCTAACATGGACCAGTAATTGCTGTTCTACCATGGTTATTTTACTTCCTAGATCAGAGGTCTCCAACCTATGCTGGCTGAGGAATTCTGGGAGTTGAAGTCCACAAGCCTTAAAGGGACCAAGGTTGGAG
>JANHFO010002858.1:132979-143915 GCA_032468095.1 Pareas carinatus | reverse complement strand
TTTACACCTCTTACATCTTAGACATTAACTATATTCTCCTGTATTACTTAAACATCTTACTACATTTTAAATCTTATTGTTCATCCTACTATCTATCAGAACATAATATCAAACATCATTTATCAGATTTGTCATTTTAAACAGTATAACCTTACCAGGTTTATTATTTAGACATTAATTATCTTCTCCTTTTATTGAGCATTCAATATAAATCACTACCTAATAGCAAGACTTAAAAAAGTTCTATTCAGTATAACATTTTTAATCATATACTTAAAAAAGAAAGAAGAACAGCTTTTAAATTTCATATTCAATTCCTCATTTACGATATTTTTATCTGTCCAAATTCCACAACTTCCACATCTGAGTCTCTCTTTTATCGGCATCTTTAAAACTGTTCCACTTCTCTCTTCTCATTTTCTTCCAGACTTTCTCAGGTTTCTCTATTGGTATCTTAAAGCTGGCTTGTAAATTTGTTTTCCTTGCTTGCTTCTTTGTGTCATGCTCATGAAGGTGGTTAGTGCTCTCTTTTTAACAGCCTTATGCCTTTACTTGAACCTCTTTTTTACTTTTAAATTGTAGTTTGATTTTTCCTTCTGAAGTATCATCAACTTTCCAACAACTGGCTGCTTTCTTTCTGTTGTTTATAATTTGTCAATGTGATTAATGTACATGCTGCAATCGTCTGTTTTTTCTTTAGTTGCGTTTTTTTCTTTTTTCTTTTGTATACACCTGCCATCTATTTTTGCGAAACCTCTTTAAAATTAACTTTCTGTAGTTCCATAAATGTCATTAGCAATTCGTGTATACGTTTGACCATTTGTGTTGTCATTATTATTTTTTATGACAGTCCCTTCTTATATTCCTTGCTTAGCAACAAGTTCTTGGGTTTCGTTTCTTTGTAATTAAATATTATCCTTTCTCATTGTAATAAGCAATTTGAAGCTGCTTCCCATGGTCAAAGTCAGGCTGTTTCACTTTCCACTTTCACTTCACCACCAAGCTTTATTCTTATTAAAAATGTCCAGCATCATCTTAGGGATTTAACAATTTTGCATTGTGGAAGCAATATCTTTTAACTTTTAATGTAGATAAAAAATCATTTCACCTTTCTAAACTCTTTATTTCAGTCCAATACTTTTTTATTTTCTTTTTTTAACTTAATCCCTTCCGTTTTCAGTCGCCATTTCCCCCCCCCTCTTTCGGGTGTTAGCTCTTTTAAGTTCTTTTATATATATAATTTTTGCAATGATATCACATAGAATGTCCTTCATATATATTATTCATCATACAATGTCTTGTATACATTAGTTAGTTAGTTCTTTAACCGTTAACTCTCCTTCCATATTCCTTTTTTTTATTTTGGTTCATTCTTCCTATAGTTATCCTTTCCCCATTTCCTTCTTTCTTTCCTTTCATCATTCCACTTCCCTACCTTCCCCTAATCTTCTTCTTTCCTCACTCCTCTCGTTCCTTTACTTTCCTTCTTTAAGTCTACCTAGCTTCTAGTCCTTATTATCTATTGGTTTCTACTTTTTCTTTGTCCTTCATACTTTCTTCCTTGTCTCCTAATACTTTCTTCTCTGTCCTTCTACCTGTCTATCTCTCTCTTCCTTTTCTTTCTCACTTCCATCCATCCTTCTTCTTTTCTCAGTTCAGGATCTTACCTGGTGTTTCTTTTAATTTCTTTTTAATCAGGTAAAATTTCCTCTGGGTAGGATTTTAGTAACTCACCCAGGTGGCAAAATGTTGATTGCAGGCTTTTTTGGTGACTTTTTTCCAAGCCTCATTCATTCTCGCTTCGAGCTTGTCTGCAGCTAAATGCTGCAAAGCTCACAGCACAGAATTGTAGATCTTTGAAGGGTCCCTTCCCAGTCCCAGGGTGGTCGCCACTTCCCCCGGGACTGTGCACATCTCCTCTCTTCGTTGTCTCTCCGGGGCAACTTTAGGGTCAGATCCAAGCATAGAACCAACCTGATCTACAACCTGTCAAGCAGTTCAACTCGGGGGCCTTCCGAGTCTGCTGCCTTGCCACTGTGCCGTTCACCGTAGGTCCTACATCAAAACTTCTTGATCAACTCACAGAGAACAACTTGGAAGGCTTCTTTGTAATCTCTAATGCCACAATGGCAATTATAAGGCTCAGTAATACTGAGTAAGCCAACAGATGTGAGGGTGTGATATTGCCTAGCTGCTGTTTATGGATCTAGTGGGCTTTGTTAATAACAGTTTCTTATAGTAAGGACGTCAGACCATGCTTAGCTGATTCACTGAAGATATAATTCCTAAGAATTAAATAAGAGCTGGCTGTGCAAATCATAGTTTCCCCCTTACCCCCAAAAAAACTCAACACCAATTTGTAATCAAGATCTAATGAATAAGTTTCCTTTTGGTTAATACACTAGGTCAGTGGCTCCTAACCTTTTGGACCCCAGAGACTGGTTCCATGGAAAAAGATTTTTCCACGGATCGGTTGGGGCGTGGTTTTGCATGCTGCCTGCATCTTGCAAATGGGGCTTGGATTGTTCGTGTGGCCCTCTTGCTGGCATTTCATGGACCGTTGCTGGTCCACGGATCAGAGGTTGGGGACCCTTGCACTAGATATATCATAAAGCATAATTTTATTTCTTATTCAAAACTAGAAGCTATCCATTGTTAGAGATCGAAACTTGTTATATTTCAGAGATAGAAAAGGAGTAGGTTATATCAAAATACAAAATTGGAATGTAGTCTGATGCTGAAGGTGCAATATATACAAAAAAGACAATTTTTGTCTTTTTTTTCCTTTAGAAGAAAAACTTGTGTACATATAAGAAAAAAGATAAACCTCTCCCCTTTCCCCGTGTTTTGTGATTATTCATAAATGCTTTGGTTATATTATTGTTTTCTTGTATGGAAAGTTCTTTTATGTAGGAAAATAAATGAAGGTCTCTTATACATTATAATGCCCAATGATTGTCCAAGACTTTACTGCTGC
Organism: Pareas carinatus; assembly: GCA_032468095.1. Taxonomy (NCBI): domain Eukaryota; kingdom Metazoa; phylum Chordata; class Lepidosauria; order Squamata; family Pareidae; genus Pareas; species Pareas carinatus. Next base: position 140,938 of record JANHFO010002858.1, on the reverse strand, counting down.
TGTTATTGTATAGCACAGTGCTATACACAAATTAGATAATAGTTGTCAGTTATGATTCCTCAACACATGGATGTCAAATAAGAGAACTCTTGCTGAAGCAGTTTCCACTTCCACCTTCAGTTTGTATATTTTGGTATCCGTCATGCTGAAGTGCTACATAATGTAAAGCAGATTTGAGGCTACAATAAACAGAGAGTGGTACCTTCATTACCAGTATAATCTCTCTCCTTTAGTCTAAAAATGTTCTAAAGTGTAAAATGCAAAGATACTGTGATGATTTCCCCAGTTTAATGCTTTTAACACAAATTCCAATGTTTTATGCCTGAAGGAAGGGAAATTGATTTCTTGTGGGAGCCAGTAGAAACACTGTTTCCTCACTTATTAAATAGTGAGACACGTTGCATTTTGGAGATGCTTGTCCAGCTAATAGTTACAACAGAGGAAAAAAATCAACATGGATATTCTTTATTGTTACTGCAAAAAGCTAATGTGGTTCCTGGCTGCATTAAAAGAATCAACATTTGCAAACCGCAGGAAATAATAGTTCCAGTTCATTCTGCACTTTGAAATAATTGTGTTTTCTTCCAGGCATAGCAGAAACTGGAATAGGCTTAGGGGTGGCAATAATTGGCATACAGAAGATAATTCTTATGAGAATCTTATATTAAAGGAATTGGAGTTGTTTAGCTTGGAGGGGGATAAAAGTGAAATATGGTAACCTCGGAAGACTCTAACACAGAAGACTGCAATGCCTGGGGTCTAATTTACACAAGAATTACGGTATCCCCATTGGTGATTTAACACAAGTTCAATTCATCCTTCCAATGTAATTTTGCCTGCAGAAAACTGCTTTTTCTCCTGAACTGATTTAATAATGATTGTTTCAAATAATCACAAGGCTTCCAAGCACTGTTGAATACCACAGTATTGTTCATATCACATGCTTTATTTGGCTACTGAATTCACCCAGAATCTAGGCTCAAATAATTTTTTGAACCATAAACCAACTCAAAGGTCAGAGTTCACACAACATACTAAGTCAGAAAACAGACTACCAAAGGTGAAAATAAGGAAATGTGATATCTTATGCAAATGCAGACCTTAGATATATGCAGCAGCAATTGGAGCCTGCAACTGCATTCTATGCATCATTAAAAACCTATTGACCTTTCTAGACTCTATGCCTACTCTTCACGTAGTTATAAACAGGCTTCATGTACAAGTCCATAATATGTTGCATTATTTGATATATGTTTATTGAACAGAAATAATTTTATATACAGAAGGATTCTAGCACAAAATATGCCTTGTTCTATACAATAGCATGCTCTGTGTACAGTTTATTTATTTATTACTTTTTATTATTTTTATGCCGTCCTTCTCCCGAAGGACTCAGTTCTATCTATACAACTTTTTCGAGTGTGCGACTATGTCCTAGAAGGACTTTCTGCCCTCATTTATTTAATTTCAGATCCATTTACATGTGACAAAGCAAACATTTTGATATGTAATCTTCTTTAGTGGAAATATAATTTTCCTGTGCTTGCACGTATATGTATGTATACATGTGTATGTATGTATGTACAGTATATATGTATGTATGTATATGTATATATACTTATATACAAGTCATTTCAGTATTTTCAATAGATGCAATCATTTAATGAAATATTTCATATTCTGCTGCTGAGTTGATCAGTAATTGGAAAACCTGCATGCTTCTCCTATTTTTTAGTATCTAGTTTACTATCTAGGTGGAGAACAAGATATTCTGGCTGTTCAGCAGAAGATAAATTATTTAATGGGTACAATCTGAACATTTTCAGATTTGTTTTTTAAAGACACTGTTTAGCCTACTAACATTACCCTTCCTCCTTCAGTTGTTGGTGGAAGCACACAGAAACTCTGCAGTTTATTGCATAGGTTGATAATAATTGTCAAGAATTAGCTCTGGAAAGATTTTTAGAAAACTTGTTTTCTTTTGACACTAAAATGTATTTTCATTGAGTCTTTTATGTTCTGAACATTCAGATAAGAAACACCATGCACTCTTGGCGGGGGGCAGAGGGATTCTGAATGCTGAGATAATTGCAGTCGCAATTATGTGCATATTATTTTAGAAAGTTGGCTTAACATGTTTATAATGAAACAGAGGATAAAAGTCTTTGGAAGAAATAAATAAAACTGGATGTCATTCTTACATAATTGTGCTTTTCTAATTCCATGAATTCTGGAAGTTCCATTAAAAATGATTTGGGATAAATATATCTATCATACTGAAGCGGATGAGAACAATTTTCATGCAACAGTTACTTTATTGGCAACCATAACCAATTCATTTGAACATAGAAATAAAACTGATCAGAATTTGGATAGAATCATCATCAGTAAAATCATTCTAGTTTTTAACCACTCCCGTTTGCAGGAAACGTTAAGAGCTAAACAATATGCATCGGTATTGTCATCCTGTTATATCGGAACAAAAACAGCAAAAAACCTGGATAAAAACTTTATCTCTACCCAAACCAGAGACCAAAAATGGGTAATAAGGACTGCTAGTGGTACAACCAGGATTTATTGAGTACAGCAATAAAGCATGATCAAAGAGGCTGATGCAATAAAAGAGATGCTTTATTTATTTATAAAACTCACATTTCCAGGGTCAATAAAAATATCCTTCAAAATAGAAACAGAAAGCAGAGCTGTTTGAAGGTGTTTCCATATTTCATATTTTTATTGGCACTACTGGCACAATAAGCTCTTTGCCATTTTAAACAGGAGTTAAAAAATTAACTGAAGTACTAAAACTGTAATTATGGTGGGCTGTGACTGAACTGAGATCAAATGAGATCTTTATCTTCTACAGTAACAAAGCTGGCATTGAGTTTTGTGAGGAGGTTATTTTTACTAATCCATGGTAGACACAGTTAAATTGTTTCAGAAATATATCTGAAATGAAATTAAATGAAACCTTTATTGTCATAGTACAACATGTGTACAATGAGATTGGCTGAACCTCCCTTCATGCACCCCAACACATGCAGACCCCACATTGTTATAATATTGTTTTTCATTCAGGAGTCTGACAGCCCACGGATAAAAACTGTTCTTCAGCCTGTTTGTGTGGCTGCCTATACTTCTATATCTCATGCCCAATGGTAGGAGAGTAAAGAAGGGCTGACCAGGGTGTGAATCGTCCCTGAAGATTTTCCTCACTCTTCTAAGGCAACAGGCCTTAGTGATGTTGTCTAGTGGTATCAGGGGACAGCCCACGATGTTTTGTGCGGTGCTCACCATCCTCTGTAAAGTCTTTCTATCCACGATTGTCAAACCAGCATACCACACCGTAAATGCAATAAATGAGGACGCTTTCTATTCTGGACCAGTAAAAGGAGCTCATCAATTGTTTCAGGAATATATTCAATTAGTCCCTTAATATTGGTGGCATTTAGCCATTCCAAATAGCTGGGAACTTTCCAACAATGGGTTAATATATTTCTTACAAAGAAGCTACAAGTAAAAAAAAAATAGCCTACCTGTACACATCATTCTAAACAGTAATATAATTGTTTAGGGCTTACTGCAGTGTGTGAACTCAGTCACTGTAGCTTGCTGTTATGTATAAACCAGATCTCTATGGTGTATTCAGCATGCAATGCTTAAAAAAATCCTGCCTTAGCTGGTTGTGCAAATGACGTCTCTGCATGCGTTTTTTGTAAAATGTAAGCAATTATCTGTGTGTGTTTTCTATAGTTCTTTCTGCCAATGGAGTTCATAGGGAATCTGTGTAGGTACCCTCACGTCCGGTACAGTCTAAGCCAGAAAGGGCTGAATTTTCCACCCTTATGCCAACAAAGCAGGCTATGATTTCCGGTAGCTGCTGGTTAATGCCTGCCAGCTTCTCCTGGCCTTGATCCTTTTCCGCCAAGCCAAACTGTCTCACTGCCAGTTTGTCCAGGGTCTGGAACGGCAGCTGTTCATTGTTCTGCTATTCTTTGCTTATAACTGAGTCCTCACTCATTCTTACTCTCATATTAAAAGTCCGAATTTCTCAAGGGAAAATTGTCACCTCAACTAGGAAAAAGTACTGGCAAAACACCCAGAGATATCCCAATAAGGGTTAAATGTATTTTTAAAACAGAATACACTGACTTTATTTCTGAATTAATTTATTTATCTTGACAATAGAAAGCAAGCATTGGGCTTCATTATTATTTTATTAATATGCTGCTCACTTAAAACAAAAATAAAAATATAATAAAGGCAACAGGACAAAATCAACAGCCTACATATAGTTATAAAAATGCTTTTCAAATTAAAATTGACTTTATTTGAAAAATAAAAGACCTGGCACTGAAAAAGGCTGTAATAATGGTTTACCTGTTGATTCATTCTGGAGAGGGTGTTCCCTTTCCCCCATTTTAACCATCATCTTATTATGCCATTTTAAAATCTTCAGTTTTAACTTTTTTTCAAATCAAGGTTGAAAGGCAAGATAATACAGTAATATAGATCGATTTAAATTTACAATAGTTTAATAAAGAGACAAATAAATGGAGTTCTGATCAAGAAAATCCACACTTCAAAACTCTTTTCAAAAACGTACCCCAAGATGTATTTCAGAAGATGATCTTAAAATATGGGTAAGTATATAAAGCTTAATAACAGCTCTTTAAATTGTAATTGCTTTGCAGATGGCATAACACTGTTGTAATAACCAAGCTAACCATCATGCTGTTTACATTGGAATAATTATACATTTGGGTTTATTTTCAAAGACAGTTCCATGTATAATGGTATTTCAGTGTCCCAAAAAACAAATTTCCAGGGTATAGATAGTTATCAATCATACTTCATCAATAGAGTTGTAATACATATTTCATCCTAATCCAGCATTTATCAACCTCAGCAACTTGAAGATATGTGGACTTCAACTCCTAGAATTCCCCAGCTAGTATGCATAAAATGAAATAAAGATGAATAATGAGTCTTCTAAAACTGGATTGTTCATCCTGTTCCTATTTCCAAGATCTATGTTGTGGAGTGAAACAGGGAAGGCTCCACTCCGGTCCGCATGCCAACACGTCCCCTGAATACAGCGGGAAAGCCGTTGTGGCTGATTGGCTGGCTTACTCAGTTCAAAGGGTATAAAGAGGGAAGCCAGCCTGCAGCCTGCATTACTATGTTCTATCTGAGCTGAAATAAAGAGTTGAAGTCATTGTCCTGCCTCTGTCTCTTCCTTACACCCACACCATTTCAATCTATTTCTTTAATGATATGTTATTATTTAATTTATCCAGTAGCATTACTTAATATCATGCATACATAGTTAGAATGTCTTTTTTACTTCACAGGTGCCTAAAGGCATTCAGATCCCAATAGCTTCATATCATGGTGATGCAACACAAAACCTCTCTTTTTCAAAACTGCATACAACATCAAAAAACTTCCACAAAATGAGCAGGGCATGTGCATTGTTTCACTATTTCTCTCCCCACTCCCACCCACCTCACTTATGCCCATGCAGATGCCTGTTCTCTTAATTATGGAGCTGGATCTGAGCCCCCAATTATTTTTATATATATCCCAATGCTACTTTTTCTTGCGCTTTTTGTATGGTGATTGTCTCGGGGCTGATTTTAGCTTTTGCAGTTTTTAACTCCCTCCCCTTTGTTTTCTATCCAGATATGCTCACAATCATTTATCTTACCCTATTTGTAATAGCATGCACATTTTATGCTATCTCTGACACAATAGATTGCCTTTATGGCCATCAGATTACAATAGCTTAGGCTGCCAACTCCTGATAAAGATTCTTAAACACTGTCAAATGGGCAGGAACTTGTACAAATATAAATGCATCCCAGTGAATGTGAAAGGCTGAGGCAGGAAAGCTGCTTGGAATGGGAGGTTCCTGCATCACATTCCTTCACCTAGTAACCTACTCAGAAGCTGCCCTGTTTCCTAAAGATTAGCAAGTGAATGACAAATACAGCCTTCCCCAATAGAGACTGGCTTTACTGCAATTATTCAGATGGCTCAGAAGGAAGAACTTCAGGCTAAAGCACACTAGGTCCTCTTGATAGTTTGGTGTCATTCCAGATCACCTCTTCCTGACTAGTGGTTCTCCGGATTTTGCTCCTGATTCTGTCACCACAAGGTCTCTTTGCCTTAGGTTGAAATATCCAGCCAATTGGATCGGTTGCTCTTCTATCTGACAGCAGACATATGAATGCCTAATGCTCTTGTCACTTCCTTCCTCCCTGCATACTAACCACAATGTTTCCCTGTCATATAAAGCTTGTGCATTCCAACGAATAATGGAAAGGACATATTCTATGTCTGTCATCACTTTAAGGTTAATCTCTAGCTTCAGAGGAAGAGAAGCAAGACTTGTTTTCCCCTTCTCAAAAGTTGGCAGTGACACAAAGTTTGTTTTGGACTGTGATCTAGCTCCAAAGCCAACACATCCATTGCATACAATACACAAGCCACACGGAGATGTGGCAAATTGAACTCCAACTGTAATGTATTAAGCTTAATGCATGTTTTGCTTAGTCATTGTACTAAATTAGTTGAAGCCTGAGCAGGCCCAGACTGCCTGTCTCCAGGGGTTCTTAGTGCGGGAAAATGTCAATTGCCCATTGGATGCCACCTAGGGGCCATTTTGTATATAAGCCTGTTGCGCAGCAGTCTTTGCTGCTTCTGTCATGATCAGCACAGTTGCAGATTTACTTAGTGACCACTTTACTTATAAGCCAAATTGCAGGTTCCAATTCTGTTTGTTGAACAAGAACTACCTGTACACAGTACCAGATCTGTTTCCAAATGGGGGCACTGCCATTATTATGTATCTTGCATAGTTTCCTGTACAAACTGTTTTGCTCCTGCTGTTAGCATCCAATCTGTCTCCTGAGCACTAAGGGGTTAGATCTCACAAAATAACACTATTGCAGTTGAAACTGTCTTTGGCTCTCTGGAGGGAGTCTTCTCTAGGCACAAATGAACAATGTTTTTTTCAATTAGCAGAACTTTTTGAGGGTGCACTTATACTCTCTTTCTAATGCAATGGACCAGATCACCTGCTGGTTTGTATACCAATAGCAATAGCACTTGAGACGTATACATCGCTTCACGATGCTTTACAGCCCCCTCTAAGCGATTTACAGAGTCAGCATATTGCCCCCAACAATCTGGGTCCTCATTTTACCGACTTCGGATGGATGGAAGGCTGAGTCAACCTTGAGCCGGTGAGAATCAAGCTGCTGGCAGTTAGTGGAATTAGACAGTAGTACTCCATTCTAACCACTGTGTCTACAGTGGACCAGGTCACTTGCTGTTTTGTATGTGCCTGCACAGTTTCTTAACAATTCCACACCCAGGAAACATTTTACCAATTGGTTTTAACAAAACTGTCATTCATAATAAATGGCAAATTTTGTTGCAGTAAAATAAAACCTGACATAAATTCAGTGGCTGCTCTGCCTGTGGTTGTATATAGTCTATTGTTGTATGTACTGTATGTTTTGTCAAGTATCAGGGCAGTAATCAAGTACCCGAGCAACTGGATCTTTTGGATCTCGAGACAATAAACACTCCAATAAATAAAGGGATTTTGAACTTTATTATTAGCTCAAGCAAAAAGACTGAAAAGCATAACATAAGAAGCATACATACTTGATGTGACTAAAGATCAAGCTTTAGAATTTATTTTTGACCAGAATTGTATGATCCACTCAGCTAATCCAGCTGGTCTATACAGATCCAACATGGCCGCGGTGAAGGAGCCCACGTAGAGTCGAGCGGGTCGGACGAGGCAGGACGAGGGGAGTCAGTCAGTCAGGGTGATGGGCCTCATCTGAGCCCGTTTCACCACTGACAACAGCCAGGGGAACCCCCACCCCACCTGCTGAGGGGTTTTTTACCCACCGGGACATCGTGGTGGGGCGGAGAGCCAGC
>JANHFO010002858.1:75427-87514 GCA_032468095.1 Pareas carinatus | reverse complement strand
TAAAACAAGGATGAGGCTAGCTGAAGAGAACTAATAAGTTCGAAATAGATCTATCCTAGTCTTCCTTGAATTCAATTTCCAAAAGGAAAAATAAGAAAATCTGCTGTGCTTATTCTGGTCTAGGTTTAAAAGTCCAATTCAAAAGGAAGAAAAATTCAAAAGCTTCCTAAAGTTTAGAAGCAAAAAGACCGAACCATCTCCAACATGTTCTACAAAGTTGGACCTACCACTGGAAAAGCCTGTGTTCTGCCCATATTCTCACTTGACATGGGTTTGATATTCTAACTAGGCACTTTCTCGATGGACTAGTTAGGGTATCAAATTGACTAGGGAATTCTGGATGTTGAAATCCACCAGTCTTAAAGTTGTCAAGTTTGGAGATTCCCTGGCCTAGTAGATGGGTTGAACATTTTAAATAAACTGATTCCTAAAGTAACTCTGCACCATTCTGAATTGGGCTTTGTAGGTAATAATCAAAACTCTGCATTAGGTCTAGTAGCCTGTAGAATGACTACCCCACCTCCAATAGTTGTCTTTCGGTACTAACTGGTTTCACCTACTAATAATCTATTTATTTATTTATTGTTCGATTTATATACTGCACTCCTCCCGAAGGACCCAGGGTGGTGTACAGCTGTTTAAAACCACACAATACAGTAATTAAAACAATTTAAATCTAAATGAAACCTATTTGGGCTGCAAATCCTTAAAAACTCTAAAATTTAAAACCCCGGTGACCCCCTAAAACCCTCAGCTATCTTCCCCCTAAGGAACCGACCCAACTAAAAGCCCTGGGGGTCATGCTAGCCCAGCCTGGATAAAAAGATGGGTCTTAAGGGCACGGCGGAAGGTCCGGAGATCAGGTATCATGTGAAGCTCCGGAGGGAGCTCGTTCCATAGGGTTGGCACTGCCACAGAAAAGGTTCTACCCCTGGGGGCCGCCAGCCGGCATTGTCTGGCTGACGGCACCCAGACGAGACTCATCCTGTGAGAGCGCACCGGTCTGTGGGAGGTAATAGTTGGCAGCAGGCGCTCATGCAGATACCCGGGCCCTATGTCATGGAGTGCTTTGAAGAATGTAATTAACACCTTGAAGCAGACCCGGAAGGCCACAGGAAGCCAGTGCAGCTCGCGCAGGAGGGGGGTCACGTGGGAACATCCCCGGATCCCCATGATCCTTCGCGTGGCCGCATTCTGGACCAACTGCAGCCTCTGGATGCAGTTCAAGGGGAGCCCCATGTAGAGAGTGTTGCAATAATCCAGCCGGGAGATGACGAGCGCCTGAGTGACTTTGCGAAGGGCATCCCGATCCAGAAAGGGGCGCAACTGGCGGACCAGGTAAACCTGGTAAAAAGCCCCCCTGGCCACGGCCGTCAAGTGATCTTCCAGCGACAGCCGTGCATCCTGGAGGACTCCCAAGTTGCGAACCCTTTCCGTGGGGGCCAATGACTCGCCCCCAATAGCCAGGGATGGAATCAACTGGCTATTTTGGGGCACCGGAAGCCACAGCCACTCAGTCTTGGAGGGGTTGAGTCTGAGCCAGTTTCTCCCCATCCAGACCCGCACAGCTTCCAGACACTGGGGCATCACTTCCATGGCATCGTTGGGGTGGCCAGGGGTGAAGATGTACAGCTGCGTGCCATCAGTGTACAGATGGTACTCCACCTCAAATCCATGGATGATCTCACCCAGTGATTAATGTGTCCCTTGCTTGTTTTGCCTTTTTGACATCTAACAAGGAAAATGGAAAGCTGATTGGATCCATCAAATAATAAATTTCTCCTTGAGAGAAGATGGTATCAACTTCTGAAAGACATAATAAGCAGATTGGTCTAAATAACGCAGACTCAGAAATGTCAACAGCTGCCGGCTGATTGCCATTAGTTTGATTCTTAAGCAGTGCAACTGACTTCCTTAGATAAAGTTGATTTTCTAGATAAATTTCCATTTAGTTTTGGGAGAGAAATTATTTCTCCCCAACTTTTTTATTGAATTATAAAAAGTGAATAATGCATTATGGAATACAGATAGAGAGAAATAACTTTAACCCTTCTGTAAGTATTGTTAAGAGAGAGACAGAAGAAGTTCATATATATCTTTCTTAAACCATGAATGGATATGTTCCTGTCATGCTTGTCTATATCTATTAGGAAAATTCCACTGAATATGACTAAAATCTCTGCTATAAAACTATAATCATATGCTACGATACATCCACTCGCACAATGCTTGTTATGTTTATACCCTAGTTTTTTGTTTTTTTTCAGGAAGAGCACTGGGGAAACATTCAGTTTTACGTTCAAGCTCAGGTTTGATGAGAAGCACAGGGTTTATGTCAATTTACATTCTTGTGTTGTGAAAGCTTTAAGCAATCAGATTTTAGTTTTGAGCATAGTAGAATTTCTCCAGCAACCACTTGCACTAGTTGCCAAATGTTCTCAGCATGTTACATAGGTACTGAATGGAGGTTACAAAGGAAAATAAAAGATATTCCCTACCGCTTGAATCATCAGTTCATTCAGATCTTTAGTTCCAGTTTCAGAGGAAATAAATTAAGTAGGCTGCTTTTTAGAACTTCAAAAGATCAAGATCAATTGATTTTAGTTCTTTTTTTTCCTATCCTGATATTCTTTCTTTATCTTCTCAGGAAAACCCCGGCTACAAGGGAGAAGCAGGAGAGTCCAAGCCTTTGGTAAGCTGTACCAGGTTATTCATATTTGTGAATAGGTAGTCAAGTTATTACAAGAGGATTGGGTTGTCTGGAAGTGTGCATTGGCAAAATTAAAAATTGAAGCATCATTTGATGTCACGATCTGGTCTGAATGCGTTAGTAAGAATAATCCTTCACATTGTTGAAATGTGTTTTGGACAATACCAAATCAGCATTGAAATACCCCATGTTAACAATTCCTTCATTAAGGATATTAAATGTTTTTATGCTCTTAAAATGAATTGACTTAGTTATCTTAATGCATTTTTTTTCTGTGTTAATTGGAGTTCCGGTTCATCTACTATATCTGTGATGGCTAACCTTTTTTGACACTGAGTGCCTGGACAAATCGTGGCTAATGAGTCGCAACTCATGATGTCATCACCTGGCACCACTACTCTCTTTCTGACCATGTGCATGGCCCCATGACATCATCACCTGGTGCCGCTACTCCATTCTGAGCATGCTCAGTTCTGGAACGACACCGTGGTGACTTGACTCACATGCCAGCAGAGGGCTCTGCGTGCCCACTGCGTCACACGTGCCATGAGTTTGCCATCATTGTACTATAGACTAGATTGGTGCTTGTTAAGAAAGAAACTAGAACTTTTTAATTATGCGATTATGAGTATTTCTGGACATGCCTGGAGTATTTGGAAGCCTCCATCAAAGGTTCCATGAAGCAGTGTTAATCGTTTTTTGGGGAGGGCATGGACTTTTGTGGCCCTGCTGACAGAACTGAAATCTCCTTATCTTGTGGCAGGCAGGAACCAATCATTCTAGTCGGAGATTCACAGGAGAAAAGATCAAGTACCGGCTTGTAGCTGTGCCTCATGGTAATGACATAGCATCCCTTTTTGAATTGGATCCCACTACACTGCAAAAAACGGATTCCTTTGTCCCTCGGTAAGTGGCATCATCCAGAATACTGTACTTTTCTGAATGAGAACAGAGACAACAAGCACAATCTTGAGAAAGAAATAAGTGGGGTTTTTTGGAGGAAAGGGGAAGTTGGCACTTCAATAGTGTAGAGCAGGAAGATATGTACTCATTTAAATGAATGTTTACAATATCTTGAATAAGGATTTTCTTCCTTCTTAATGTTCTACAATAGTCCTGGAAAAATGTTGTTTGAAGAGGAATAATGGAAAGTTTTGTGGATCATTTCAGTTTCTTTTTGGCCTAATATTGTCTTGTTGGACTGCTTTCTATGAATGAATTAGGGTAGATTCAGCTTTAGTTTTTCTAATCGTTTATCTACCTTTTTTCACCCTTTCCTTATCTTCAGTGCATGTATAATACTTATCAGCCTCCATGTTAGGCAGAAGTGAATCAAGAAAATAGGACAAGAAGCACTTTGGGATATTGCAAGTTGTAAATAATATATGCATTTCAAAGATCACAGCTCCCCCTTTCACATCTTTATGGAATTAGACATGAGTGCACTAAAGGTTATTCCTGACATCCAATAAGTTATGAAATGGATGTAATTCAGAGTTTGCAAATATAAAGTCCTGTTGAAAGTATTGAAATTTAAGACTTTATTTGCTTCAGTGGAACTCTACGTGATTACTATATTCTTCCTTCCTGTTCCTAAAATTGAAGTACATAGAAGTCTAAGTCCTGAAACAGAAGGTCAAGATTATATGCTTACCATTTTGAAAGTGACCATGAAGTCTGTTGAGAAATAATATTAATTCTCTATTCATTTTCAGAAATTCCTATGTTCGATTGCGCCACCTCTGTACCAATACTTGGATTCAGAGTACCAATGTACCCATTGATATTGATGAGGAGCGGCCCATCCGTCTTATGGTATGTCTCTTCCTTGATCAGAAGCTACTACTACTAATGTGGGAAGCTGTTTGTTAATGGAACTAATGCCAAGGTTTCTGCCATTTTTGATCTAGTCGGAATTTTAGAGGTAGAATTTTCAGTAACTTTCAGAGGTACCTTTACAAGAGATTACACATTCAGAAATGGCTAACTTTGTGATTATGTTGTTTTCTTTCATTTCCAAGAAGTTGGAATATTCAGTAGAACCGGGGTATGAGACACCCAAATATAAACAAAGCTATTCAAACCCATAATTCACATCTCTTCTTTTCAGGCTCATTCTAAATGCTTTCATTTTCTTCTCCTGTATCTCTCAAACACATACCACCTGAAACATATGCATATTCATTGTCCTCTTCTTGCTGCTTTCTTGTCTTGCAGACTGACTAAAACTGCCCATTGCTCTCTGCCACCCTCATGAGGACAGCTCATTCTTTGGAATAGGTCAACTCTCATATGCTGTTCATTGGCCATTTTCTCATTTGAACCACAGTTGTCTCTTGGATAGATTTTATATCTGTCTGTCTGTCCGCATTCTTTTCTGTCTTAAGAAAATGATATTTAAAGTGGCTCATGATAAGTGACCATTTAATATTACTTTTTAACATTTAATATTATCTGAATGTGATGTAGAGAATATAATATGTAAATATAGACATTTGAGCAATGCATGGAACTGGATTATATGATTTTGTTTTTCAGCTTGGCACCTGCCCAACCAAAGAAGACAAAGAGGCTTTTGCCATTGTTTCTGTTCCAGTATCAGAAATCCGAGATCTGGATTTTGCCAATGATGCCAGCTACATGCTAGCTAATGTGGTAGAGAAGATGAATGAAGGATTCCTTAGTCAGAATGACCGGAGGTAAAAAAGAGCAAGTATTTTGTAACACTGGACATATAGGAGACAGATATAATCAGTTTGTTAGGGATTAAGTCAATTAGCCTGAAGGACTAATACATGGCTTTCTTTCGCAAGAATCCTATTTTCGTTTTGCAGGAAAATGTTGTTCACGTCTATGACATAGCCTAAACACTGTTTTGACTTGTGCAATGAATTGTATGCTGTAGATTCTGAAAAGTTAAATTCAAATTGTAAATTACTTTGTATTTTAAAGAACTCGGCAAAATATTTTTAAAAAGCATGACTAATGTTGTTTTCGTTTCTTGTGAAATAACCATTTATTGTCCAAAAATCTGTTGCATGACCTTGATTTATGGGATGTGTTTCATTGGTGAAGTTAATTATGATTTCTCTGGCAGATTTGTCATCCAACTGTTGGAGGACTTGGTTTTTTTTGTCAGCGATGTACCCAACAATGGTCAAAATGTTTTGGATATTGTTATTACCAAGCCCAACCGGGAAAGGCAGAAACTTATGAGGGAACAAAACATACTGAAGCAGGTGATTTATTCTCTAGAACAAAGTAAACATGCTCTTCGGGGTATTTAGTGAAGAATTTTCAGTATTCCAGAATATTCCTGCAATGAAGTGTTCTTTTCAAAGACTGCAGACAATTCCCCTGGTTTACTCCAGTAGCAAGATATATAGCTTAGAATAGGTATCAGTTGGAGAAATAGCTACTCTGCAACTTTTGACCTACATGTTTTAAAATGACAGAGATTATGAAGCACTGTCTTTTCAAATTTGTTCATCTTTTAAAAATAAATATAGTGAAGACTTTTTCTCCTAGTTGAACTCAGTTTGAATAAACGTAGTGGGAAGAGAGTGTGCAATTTTGAATTCTTTAAAGTGAGATTTTCATTTAAAACTGAGCCATATTCTCTTGCCATTGGCCATGGTGGCTGAGATAGTTAAAACTTCAAGTCCAACACACCTGAAAGGCACCAGGTTGTTCATCCTTACTGTATTTTGGGAGGAGAGGTAGTTTTCAAAATTAAAGATTAAAAAAGAGACAACGTGGATAGTGGAGAAGCATTTCTTTGAGGAGATGACTGGAAGTCTTTAAGTCCCCAGGGAACACAATAAAAGCATTCGGAGCAGGTTTCTGTGAGTCCAACAGGAGAACCAGATGAAAAGCTGAAACTCAGAATCGTGGATATCTTTATACCATTCAAGAATGGCTGATCTCCATCTCTCAAGATGCAGATGTAGCAAAGGCCTGGCAATTAGTAGATCTCTTGTGTAGGACAACATACAAGTAAATCTCATATTTGAGACATATTCATAAATACTTGGACAGTTATAGGAAGAAGTACTTTGCCTCAAAATTGTATCCTCTTTTTTTTGACAAGAACATTTTAAAATATTTTCTATCTAGTTCTGTAGCTGTTTTGGAATTGGGAATAAACCTGTTGCATTTTATTGTTACCTATGATAGACATTTTCTGAAATGTTTATCTGACCTCTTGGCTTTTTACCTCATCCAGATGAGATGAAGGAATTCAGTGATTTTACAGTCAGCAAACCCCAAGTAAATTTGGTCATAAATAAGTATGAAATATTCCAGAATCAAGACCTAATGATTTGGGGGAAAAAACTCCACTCTTTCAGCAAAATATATTTTCCAGTTGAACTGATAACATCCCTTCTGTGCTGAATAGATCTTTGGAATTCTGAAGGCGCCATTTAAGGAAAAGGGTGAGGAAGGTCCACTTGTACGCCTGGAAGAACTATCTGACCAGAAGAATGCTCCCTACCAATACATGTTCCGGCTCTGTTATAGGGTACTGAGGCATTCCCAGGAGGATTACCGCAAGAACCAGGTAAGCATTTACCAATAAGGATGTGGATATTCTTGGTTTAGATTTGGTTTAGAGGATTAGTCCATGATTAGTCTAATATATATTTTTCTAGACTATTTAATCTTAATAAGAATAAATGATGCATATAGAAGCAAATCAATTAAGATTCATTTGTTCTATAGGTTTGCTTTTCCTTAATGGCATGTTAAGAAAATTGTTATATATACAGCATTATCATTTGGAAAAATCTTCACATTTTTGGCTTTGTGAATTCAAATGTTGCTAAATTAACTCACAGTTTTAATATGGAATTGCTCCACGCAGACATGTTTTCTAATTTTCCAGGAACACATTGCTAAGCAGTTTGGCATGATGCAGTCCCAAATTGGCTATGACATTTTGGCTGAGGACACCATCACTGCCCTCTTGCATAACAACCGTAAACTTCTTGAAAAGCACATAACCAAAACTGAAGTGGAAACCTTTGTGAGTCTGGTGCGAAAGAATCGAGAACCAAGGTGGGTATCACTTAAAGGCAATGGGGCAACTTGAGTTGCATATTTTTAAACTAGCTCTTTCTTCTGCAGCAGTTAACAGGTATCCTGCATGTAGCTTTATGTCAAAAGACATTGGCTATGGATGTTAATTATATTAAGATTATGTTAAAGATTAATTAAGGGTTTTGGCCGGTGGTTGATTTGTTTGCTGTGTTGGATAATTTGCAACCCAAAATAGTGTTGAGTTAATTAGTTATAAGGAAAATGATCTGGTCTAAAGACTTTAATAATGTTATTAACAACCCAGGGTCAACATCAGTAGTGACACTTACTGTGGATTTGATAGATAAAATATTACTCTCAATCCAATCCAAAATCTGAGATGAGTAAAGTTCTCTATTGGTAGCTGAGGTTCAATGGCCAGACCAGAATAATTGTCAAGTCCAAGTAAAGGATCGATTTCCAAGAAAGTAAATACAGGTACACTTTGTTGAACACCCACTTGTTCAGCAACTGTTCAAGGTTATGGTGATGCTGAACAAGGGGGACGTACGTCAGCTCGACCAGTTAAACCAGACAGGAAACACAATAAAATGAACTAATTCTATTTTATTGTAAGACTACATTCACAGAATCCAGCAAGTCTAAAAACAGAAACTTTCCATCTCCACTTGTACCTGTTTGGTCCATGAGAGCGAGTCCTTTCTAAGTTTCTTTCTCTGACCATTAAGTGACTGTGGGCTCCTGTCTCTCTTGTCTGTTTCCTAGGCAGTATCTCTTCCCCTCTTTCCCCAAGGTCATTCATACATTCCATTACATTTACAACTCTTCCTTGTAGATGTGGCTGTTGCAGCATCCCAGTGGTTATGTGCTTGTGATGTGGGTGCTTGACTGCTTACATTTATGATGTTGCAGCAGTCCATGGTCCCATGATTGCCATTTTGAACCTTCACTGCAGGCTTCCAACAAGCTAAATCAATAGGGAAGCTGACGGAAGGTCACAAATGGCAATCACATGTCTGTGGGATACTGCAAACACATAAAAGTCACCTCATAATGGAAACCAGAACGTCCACAACTACCACTGTAAGTTGGTGCCATCACATGATGTGCTTTATGACCATATTGCCATAGTTAACAAGGACTATTATACTACTTTGAATCAAGACACATTGTTGCATTACAGAATTTGATAGAAATCATTCCAGCTTCTGATTACTGTAGTTCTAGTACTGGAAACACCAAATTTCACCTAAACATAGTTGACACTGATCATCTCTAATGATTGAAATTGGATTACTCACAAATAAAAGTCTTCTTGAGTGGGTTGTTCCTTCCATGATGCTTCTTCATGCAACCTGGTTCTTTACTATCTTTCTGCCTTCTGGTGCAAAAATATAGTAGCAATGTCTTTTTAGACTGGTCAGTTGAAATTCCAGATCAGGATTGGAAACAGTTAGGCCAGAGTCAGGAGCAGTAAAGAATGATTTTGCCTTGCTTTGGTGTTCAAAACCTAGGTGATCTGATGCTCTTCATATTCCATTATAAGATGAGATCATAACAGAGATTCAGTCACTTGTTCCTTTTCAATTCACACCTTTTGTGCAATGTGGTATTTTTAAAAGGCCCATCAAATTGCTTGAAGGATAATTTGAACCTTTCACTTCTGTCCCAGGTTTTTGGACTATCTATCAGACTTGTGTGTGTCAAATCATGTTGCCATTCCCGTAACTCAGGAGCTGATCTGCAAGTGTGTCTTGGACCACAAGAACACTGATATCTTGATCCAAACTGAGTGAGTATCCAATGTGCCCTAATGTCCTAAATAACTATAGACCTATTGCTCTAACTAATGTTTGTAGTGATGAAATACTTCGAGAGATTGGTTCTCCAACGCCTTAGGACATGTCTCCCACCGGACTTTGACAAACATCAGTTTGCCTTCAGGGGGAATAGGCCAACAGACAATAACATAGCTACTGCTTTACATTCTGCAGTGGGTCATCTGGAGAAACCCGGAAACTATGTCAGGATGTTTTTCATAGATTATAGCTTGGCCTTCAATACCATTCTGCTGAGCATTCTTATCAAAAAGCTGACTGACTTGGATTTTCCTTCTTCCATCTGTGACTGGATTAAAGATTTTCTAAGGGACCGGCCACAAATAGTGAGAGTTGGGTCTGTCAGATCCACTCCACTGAAGCTCAGCACTGGCTCCCCACAGGGCTGTGTGCTCAGTCCCTACCTGTATTCAGTGTACACACTTCTCTGTGTATCATCTGATCCATCCATTGTGATCATTAGGTTCGCAGATGATACCACCTGCCCCACTTTACATCGAGAGGGACTATGTGGAAAAAGTTCACTCCTTTAAATTTCTGGGAGTCTATTTCAGTGAAGATCTCACCTGGAAAATCAACATGAACCAGGTGGTCAGAAAGGCCCAACAGAGACTCCCCTTCCTCAGGGTCTTGGGAAAAAATAAAGTGGAACAACAGCTGATGACCTTCTTCTACCAGTCCACCATCAAAAGCATTCTCACAGATTGCATTACGGTGTAGTATACTGGTTTGTCAGCCGTGGTCAGAAAGATCTTACCGAAGGTGGTAAGGACAGTACAAAGCATCATGGTTGAGACTACTGGATGATATTGCTAGGGCCCGTTGCTTTAGAAGAGTGAGGAAAATTCTCAGGGATGACTCACATCCTGGTCAGCCCTTCTTTACTCTCTTACCATCGAGCATGAGATACAGAAGTATAGGCAGCCGCACAAACAGGCTGAATAACAGTTTTTATCAGTGGGCTATCAGACTCCTGAATGAAAAACAATAATGTACCCGTTAGATCCATATAAGGATCTGGGAGGGAATTCCCGATAGCGGGAAATCCCAGGGACCGGATTGGCAGCGTGCCAAGTTTGAATTCCTTTAAAGAGCGCAGCCCGCGTGGCTAGCACTCAGTTCTGTATTGTACACTGTAACTGAATAAAGCATTGCTGAACGCTACTCTGTCTCGTCTCCACGAACCCGACATCTTGGCTGCAACAGTAACAATATGGCATCTGCATGTGTTGGGGGGGAGTGCACGGAGGGAGACAATCTCATTGTACACATGTGCAATGACAATAAACGTTTTGTTTCATTTCATTTGATCAATTCCCTTTTAGATTATAATTCAATGTAAACGTCAATCTTTTACTCCATGTATGATGAATGGTTGCAGGAACAAGGAATGTGTAGTCTAACAAAGACGAGGATAGGAGTGAGAGGATAGCATTCTTCCAATATTTGAGAGACTGTCACAAAGAAAGGAGAGACAATCTATTCTCCAAAGCACCCAAGAGCAAGACAAGACGCCATGGATGGAAACTTATCAAGGAGACAAGCAACCTAGAACTAAAGGGAAATTTCCTAACAGTGGAAACAATTAATCAGTGGCATGGCTTGTCTCCTGAAGTTGAAGAAATATTAGAAAAATTAGAAATATTTAGACAGAGGAGCAATTGGGAAAGGGAAAGGAAAGATAAAATATGTAAGAAGAAAACAAAATTTGTAAAATTCTCTAGTGAGTTAGCAAAGCTGCAATTAGATGCAAAATGGAAAATAGCAAAGAAAAGAAGACTTAGAGGTCTGATAGAAGTTAGAAGAATAGGCAAAAGCAAAGTTTCTTCCCAACAGGGAAAAGAAAGAAAAATTGAAACTGCAACCCAAAATGAAGATAGGAGAAGAAGCAGATTGGTGGAAATAAAGAAAAGGGGTGTCCAGGGCAGAATGGAAAAGAAAGGGAAAGACGACAGGGAAAAAAGAAGGTGCAGACTAAGAGAAGGAGAAAGAAAGAGATTAAAAAGAAAGAATGCTGGGGAATGGAAAAAATGATAAGGGAGGCCTTTGGAGAGCAAAAATGTTCGTAAATAGTTTAGTCATTAGGAAAGGGATAGGGTAGATTGGGTAATGATTTAATAAAATTTAATTTTTGATTATGGACATTAAAGAAAACTTTTAAGGTGTGATGATGAATTTTGAAATAAGGTTAAGAGATATATACAGTTGTTTTAAATGAAAATATGGTTCTTTAGATATAGAAGATGATAAGATTTAAAAGGAATCTTTGTTTTCTTTCTATGCTCTCTAATGTAAAAAGATAAAACTGATTTGCTTTATTATTTTAAAAACTTAAATTTATGACTTTTGATGTTGCTAAGACTAGCTTTAAGCTGGGATGGGTCAGAAAGAAAATGTTTGTTAATTGTTCTTTCTCTTTTTATGATATAATTGGTTGATAGAAGATTATAAAAAATTAAGTTTTTGATTATTGTTAAATAGGTAAGACAAATTTATGAA
>JANHFO010002858.1:60158-70726 GCA_032468095.1 Pareas carinatus | reverse complement strand
AAGGAACTATAAAACTCTACTTTTTGTCAAATTTAAGAAGTTTGGTACACTAAAAGCCATCAGTATGCCAAGGCGATGTCAATAGTCTTCTGATAGGTATATTAAAAATTTAAAAGCTGATAAACCCAGCCTATTTCAAATGGTAAATGAAGGAATTATCTATATTTATCACACTGATGATATGATGATGATATGGCATTAACCATATAAAACCAGTGGTCAGTTTTCTAGAGGCATTGTGCTGATGCACTGATAATTTACCAAGGTTGGGAATGGAACATCTGCAAGAAAATCACCAAGCTGAAAGAGCACCACAGACTCTGCACAGCAGAGAAATTGTGGTGATATTATTATTTAATTTATTTAATTTTGTATGCCTACCATCTCACTGTCATGTGAGGAACAAGGTTCTATGAGCTGGTCTTACCCTTAATACTAGCACTAGTCCACTGGTTTCAACCCTCTACGTGTTTCAACCCTATTCTTAGTTAGGCATAATTGGAAGCTGTATGCTTCTTCAAATGGATGCTAGACTTTTACACCTTTTGCCAAAACATTTGTGACAATCAAATGATGATTGTCACAAATGTTTTAATATGCGGCATGATGAAATGTTTTGTGACATGGTGAATGCACTCTTTAACATTATAACATGATGAAAATACTTTATGATTATGAATGT
Organism: Pareas carinatus; assembly: GCA_032468095.1. Taxonomy (NCBI): domain Eukaryota; kingdom Metazoa; phylum Chordata; class Lepidosauria; order Squamata; family Pareidae; genus Pareas; species Pareas carinatus. Next base: position 70,044 of record JANHFO010002858.1, on the reverse strand, counting down.
ACCTAATACGTACATGACGTGATGAATGTACTTTATGATTATGAATATATTTTATGATTGTACTCATTGTTTGTCAATTATAGTCTTATGATTGTAATCACAGTTTGTCCATTGTACTGTAACCTGTATGTAAGTATTGAGCATGTACACCAGAGACAAATTCCTTGTGTGTCTAGACACACTTGGCAAATAAATTCTGTTCTGTTCTATTTCTACAAAGATGAGGATGATGATGTTGGGGCTATGACTGGAGCTATTGCTTGCCAGGAAGCAGTGTGGCTTCTTCCTTTGTTTCTGAAGGAATTTCTTTGTGGATCAGAAACAGCTCTAGGTTATCATCATAAAAAGAAATGTATCCCTCGCCTTAAATTCCATCAGACCTAATGAGAAAGACAAATGAATCACAAGTCATAAACCTTCACCTTGTATCTCTTTGTGTTGGCCAGCATCATAAGCAGAACGAGCTGATGTTCTTTATGATAACTTCAATCAGGTCCAGCTACTTATCTCTGCTCAAGATGTCGAGAACTACAAAGTGATCAAGTCAGAGTTGGACAAACTTCGTATGGTGGTGGAAAAGTCAGAACTCTGGGTGGAAAAGAAGGGTAACTCCAAGGGAGAAAATGGACAAGAAGGGGAAAAGAAAGAGAAAAAAGAGGTAAATTCACACCAGTTACAAGGCAGGGAACACAAAAGTACCTCTGGATTGACAATAGGTGGCATTTTAATCTTCAGTTTACATAGCAGCCAGGGTGGATTTACTACTGAATAAATATTTGGCAGGAAGCCAATTATGAATCTCTCTCTCTTTTTTTTTTTTGAATAATTACATCAATTTATTTTTACATCTCACACACACGTTGGAATGTAGCTTACAGCTTACAATTCAAAGCTGAGGTGCTGCCTTTGGCCCCCATAAAGGACTAGACATGAGAATTAAAAATTCCATTTTGTCCTTTAAAAGGAAGAATTGCAATTCGACAAAAGCAGTACTGAAGCGACGCTTTTGGAAGGTAAACTGTAATGCTGTTGTAGTAGTAACAGTAGGAAAGGCCCCTTGTCTGGAATTTTAATAATATAACAATGACATAAGAGCTAGTTTTGGAAAACCAGTAAATGCTTTCCTTTTTTTAAAAAAAAATATTAATTTTTTTATTAAGTTTTTGGTAATATTCCAATTATGAATCTCTGATGACTATCTAAACAGATCACAGAATAATATCCTTAACGTATTGAAAATAGTGGGAAGAAACCCAATGGGGGAAATCATTATTATTGATACTTTGATGAAGTATGCAGAGTGAGGCAAATGGAAGACACTCAATTCCATCAACTTAAACCCAGTTTATTATGTAGAATAGCGGATTTGTTTTTAAAGTTGGCCTAGTGTTTGGTAATTGAACAGTAATAGGACAACTCATGGAAAACGAACCAAGGTAGATTTTCCCTCCTTCAACTGATATGTGGTCACCTAAATATTCCTTATCTTCCTTTCATCCTCCCAGCGTGCTACAGATGAGGAACCCGGAACCACTGGAGAAAAAAGCAGTGAGAACTATCAGCTCATAAAAGGGGTAAGCAGTTATATCTGATACGCTCACTAGACAAAATGAGGGAAAATATTGCTGACTCAAGCACATGGGGGATGAAGAGGATTTGTTAACAAATGCAAATGCAATACACTATGGAACAGGAGAGCTTTGTAATATAGTCCCAGGACACATGTGTTGCCTGTGCCGTTGGTTGAAAGACTAAAATCTTTATTTTTGAATGTAGTTATAAGACGAATAAGCCACTCGTCATTCACAAGAGATCCCAGAGCATTGTACATAACCCAAAAAGACAAAACAGCAAGACACTATTACTGTTCAGGCAGTAAAGTATGTTAAGAAACTTCGAGATTTTTTTTGCAGGAGTAGGAAGATACTTTTAATTTATTGTTGTATACTCAGTTACTCGAGGCATTGAAGAGGCGAGTAGGTTGAACACAGGAACGATGTATTCACATGTCTTAACAGGAACAGAAGCAGCAAGAATTGCTGCACAGCTCTATTTATACCAATTAGCTTCTAGGCAACCAATAAGATACAAGGATTTTCCCACGCGAATCCCCTGGAGACAGGATGTCTGGGGCCTACAATAGGCTCAGCTGCCAGGCCTAACTGCCAGCAATGAGTCAGCGTTTTGCCTTCCTGGACCAATACATAACATTTATAGTGAAACTAAAATAAAGCCAGGATTAATCTACTCTGTTTAATATATGAAGTTGAGATACCAGAGCCGAGGGCTGTCTGCGGGACAAGATTCTCCTTTATAAATTCTCAGGCTTCTTTTATTTCTAGTCCTTGGAGAAGAACTTCAGCATCCATGATAGGAATTCCTGCTCTAACTTCTTTCATTTACAGTTGTTGGAGTTGGAACATTGAGAAGCATAATAGTTTGCATTTAAATTAACAAAATGTGAGGTATTCTGTGCAGCTCGGTAGGCATTTCCAAACAGACAGCTCAAAGCAGCCCCAGTCCAAAGACATTATGCGGCTATATTGTCTGTTCCACCAATTCTTCCTTAATTGATTTTTGGATTGGGTGAAAGAAAGAAGATGGAAGCAGTGGTGAGAAAACACAGATGAATTACAAGTGAAAAACAACATTATTTGGAGCGCTGTAAAATTCTGTGAGCTGAAGCAGAACAATTGCATGATAAAAATCTCATTTTGAAGCATTTTGTATTGCAAAGCTGTGTGAAGCTACTTTCTCACCTTAGTTCTCTTACATGCAGTTGGAAGACAAAAATAAATTACCCAACAGGATTGTCATGTTCTGTTCCATCCAATCTGCAAGATTGGAATAGTAGTAATAAATAATATGGTGAGTTGTTCTCATCTCCAGGCTATGTTGCAGAAGGCATCTAATACTGCTGACCAGCGCTTAAAGGATTGCTCCAAATTGAACAGAGCTTGACCTGTCAAACCAGGACTGCATGGTACCAGTGGGTCATAAGTTACTGCTCCAAGCCACTGAGTCTCTAACATACAATGTGGAAAATCTGCTTTTGCTTCAGTAGGGCACATTTGCAAAGTTATTTTACTGTTTTACCCCAAATGAGAATTATATTTGAAGGAATATAAATCCTTTGTTGTTCTCCTTGGAGCTACCTGTTGTGCCTGATTCTAGTTATATTAAAATCTTGGATTTGAGCATTGATGATTCTTGTCAATTCTCTCTTCCATCTCAGAAGAAATCCATCAATGCATTTCATTATGAAAAAAGATAATTTAACCAATTAGATGGTTCTTTGGATAGCTTTAAAAAGCTCTCTCTTCTCCTTCTTGATTCTCCATGTTTCTGTTTCACTCCTTTCTATTCTTCTATTCTTCCTCTGTCCACAGCATTTCATGCTGCAGAGATATTATAGTTATTCCTGGCTTTTTTCCCTTCTAGTTGGTTTGTTTTGGTTGTGAATATTTTTGCATTGTTTTCCATATGCTGATATTTTATATTATCCTTTTGGCTGCATAGGCACAAGCAGAAGAACCCACCTCTAGTAATCTGAGCTAAGATACTGTAACATGATAGATGGTATTTATGGGTCAGCAACCATCCAAACAGGATTGCTGTAGGAATAAAATAGTGGTAAAATGACTTTCTGTCCTGAGAATTTGGGGTAAACATATATAAATAAGGAGCTGTGCGTCAATTTCTTGAGGTATTGTAACCCCTGTGAAGAATAAGAATCCCCCAGTTTTAGTCTGGCTATTACTTGAGGGTATCTTATACTGCTTCTCTAAAGGTGAGATGTGTTTCTTTTTAAAAATAATATTAATTTATTGAACATTATGATTAAAAAGATAAAAACTAATACAAACTGAAATAATAAAAGAATAAAAAGGACAGAATAGAAAAGAAAGAAAGAAATAACATAGTAAAGAAAAAGAAAAAAAATCCATAAAGAAGCGACTTTCCCCTTCATCATAACAAGTATAAACTACTTTAGTAATTGATCACCTGATCTTAAAACATGCCACAAATGATTTCTTCACATATCTCATGTTAAAACTATTTTTCTCCATTCTGTGTTAATAAGTGACATTTTAGCTTCCTTTAATCATAATGTTTTTCCTTCTGATTCCCTGTAGTGTTCAATTTCCATCCTATTTTTTTTAAGAATCCAAAAGAACAAATTGTTCTTATAAAGTTCTTACAATTAATTTCAAAATTTTAGTTCAAATCCATCTTGACTCTTAGTCTGCTTGTATAAACTTAAAGAAATTTAAGAATGTTCTATATCTACATCTACATCTGTATCTGTATCTATATACACACATACCTATACCTAACATCCTTAAACTTATACATAAAACATCTTTCACTAAGAATTGAAGGGAACTCACTTGTATAAATCATCTCTCTCCAAAGATTCTTAATAATTGAAAGGCAATTAATAATCAGTTTCCTAAAGTGGTAAAGAAATGAGGCTTTGTATCTATATATAAAGTTTACATTTTATGAGAGTGAGCTTGTTTGAAATTCCTTGACCCACTTTCTGGCTGCCAATCTCTACTGCAAACTGTCTTTGCTCCTTCGGGGATGTCTGTTTTGCCTCCCTGCCAGATGTGTGGAGTATATTTCTTTTATCCCCTGTTTCATTAGCTCTTTTCTTTACTTTCTCCAGATTCTGGAGCGACTAAATAAAATGTGTGGTGTTGGTGAGCAGATGCGAAAAAAACAGCAGCGTTTGCTGAAAAATATGGATGCTCACAAAGTGATGCTGGATCTGTTGCAAATTCCTTATGAGAAGGTAGGAAGAAGAGAGTGGAAGTTGGATTCTTGGTTGGAATAGCAGAAAGTGGTGGCTCTTAGGTTTTTTTTATTGGGTAATGAATTTATTTTAAAGGCTTTAATCAGGGAATTGTCTAGTCCAATCTTTCTGCACCTTAAAAACAGCAGTTGAAATATCTAAATCTTTCCTTATTTCCATTTTCATGAAAGCTTCCAAAGAAGGAATTTGTTCAGTTTTTCTAGGCAGCTAACTTTCTTTTGTTCTGGACATATGCAGGGTGATACCAAGATGTTGGAGATTTTAAGATTAACTCACCAGTTCCTACAGAAATTTTGTGCGGGCAACCAAGAAAATCAAACCCTTCTGCATAAGCATCTCAACTTGTTCCTTACTACTGGGGTAAGAAAGAAGAGACAAATGAAAGAAGGTGGAAATGTCCAAAAAAACCAATGTGTTAGAAGAGTTAAATGCTGATAGTTCTCCAATTTCTGCTCAGATTAACTTGTATACTCTTTATAATAAATATAATAGCTTCATTGCTTCAAATGATTTATGAGGCCAAATAGGGCTGTGCTTGCAGTTATTTATAATGAATCATGTGATTCACATAGCAGGTTGAGAAGGGCGAAAGATTTTCTTTCCCATCTGCTACTTAGGAGTCCAATCATAATTCCTACATCCATGTCTTTTTCAGAGTCGCTCTAGTTATTGCAGCTGTCACTACGGCCCACTAGCTTATAGAAAAGCAGTTGGCAGCACTCCTAAGACTTAGCTTTCCAAACTGTAAAGCTCTCCATTGCTCACCAAGGATTTCTGAATAAAATTGTGTCAGAGAATTTTTACTTTGGTGACAAACAATGTTTAAAATTTAAATCAGTTGCTCTCTGCAGATGCTGCCCATAAGGACCTCTTTTACAATAGCTTTTTCTGGCAAAAGGTTGTTTTTCTCAGAATAGAGCAAATAGAACATTAACACGCCCTAAAAATACTGAGTTTGCTACTACAACCTCAAGTGGTAAATGTTTCAAAGGGTTGTGGTGAATGAAGATGATGCAGGTGGCCTGTAAGTCCAGTTCAGGTGTCACAATATCTTATATTACCCCTACAGTCAAATTAATATGGACTTTTTCCCCCAAACAAGTCATTGTAAAGAATACAGTTATTTATGAAATAGGAATTGCATTTTTTAAAAATTAAATGTTTGAATTCCTCTTTGGGTGAACCCTTTGACCATGTCTGTTGAAAATATTTTGCTATTTTGAGATGGGAAATGTATACAAATGTATAAATGTATAAAAATACAAACCTTTAAATAAGCATATCAGTTTAATAAGCTGCCAGTCTAATGTGGTAGTTCAGACAGGAAGCATACCAGATGCATTTATTCTATTTAGCATAATATTACATTGGGAGACAGTATTCCTTGCGCCTCGGCATAGGGTCATGCTGGCCACATGATCATGGAAATGTCTTCGAACAATGCTGGCTCTCTCAGCTAAGAAGCAGAGATGAGCACCTCATCCTAGAGTTGGAAATCACTGGACAGGGAAAACCTTTATCTTTTACATTAGGAGAATCTTTCAACCCTGAAAGTGCTTTTCTCCCTTCTCACCCAAGAAATTAGAGAGGGTTTCTTCTGAGATGTTTGTCCTTATGACATTCCATTTGTGTGGTAAGCTGCTGCTTGTCTGACAGTTCCTCTGGCTGTGACTGTTTCCCCTGTCTATGAGGTCATTCTCACACACAAGCAAAGAAAATTCCACTCAGTGGAAAGATACGGACCCTTCACATTGCAGTTCTCAGCTTCCCAAAAAATGTTTAAACTGCCCCTTTCCTGGTCTAAGATAAGTGAGTGCTTTATTTACCACCTTCTATTTTATTCTCACAACATTTTGAGATTGTACCTGACCAAGGTAAGCAGAAGGGATTGGAAGCTGGGGTTTTCCTGAGAGTTGATACTAGATAAACAGATGAATAATAAAAAAGATGATTAAGATTAATGTTAGTGCATAGCTTCTTTTCAGCCAAAGGCTCCAATCAGCCTTTAAATAATGTACTGAGAGAGCAAGCTCCAAAAGTGGGTGAATTTAAGACAAAAATATTATTTAAATTAAATGTCATTAAAAATTAACTTTATTTAATTTTCATCATATTATTACTTCCCATGTATTTAATGATTTGTACTTTATTTTATGTTAAAAAGTATAGTTTGTTAGTGAATTATGGAGAGTCTATGGAAGCTCTTCCAAATGTTTTATGCATGTAATCTTGGCCTACAGATTGCACATCGGGTTTAGATACATTTGAGTGATGGCAATTGTTTCTTGGATTCCTGTCTTCTTTTTCCTGCCAGCTTCTGGAGGCAGAGACAATGCAACACATCTTTCTGAACAATTATCAGCTGTGCTCTGAGATCAGTGAAGGGGTGCTGCAACATTTCATCCATTGTCTGGCTACACATGGGCGCCATGTTCAGTATCTTGATTTTCTTCACACTATCATCAAGGCTGAGGGCAAGTACATTAAGAAATGTCAGGACATGATCATGACTGAGGTGAGATTCCAGATCTCTGGGAAAGAGGGTAAAAAAGAGGAACAGAATAAAAAATATGGAAACAGAGTAGGTAGTATTTGCACATATATAGGGGGTAGCCATTGTAGATTAGCGGAGGAGACCAGGTAATGTTAAATGTAATCTGGTAACAGACCCTGAAAAATTATGGGGTGGGGCTCTGATTTGGACAATCCCCATTCCTGAATTAAGAACTTCAGGAAATATTTGTTCCTCACAAACCTCTCACTCAGCCTTCCCCAAGCAAGAAATATAAAGAATTGAGACCTTTAGAAAAATAACATACAAAGCAGATTTCAAAATAATCAGGTGTGAAGTCTTCCTCCAAATATCTGTTAAGCTTCAGTAATAAAAGTTTGAACCCTGGTGAACCTAAGGCTATAGTCTTCCAACCTGGGAGTTTATTTGTTAAATGGGTATTGATATATAAAATCTATGGTGACACGTTAAGCAATTTAGCAGCTTGACAGTATAGTATTTATTTAATGTAACCATTTCTCTTTCAATTTTGTAACACATATACTTTATACATTTATTCCCATATATAAAAAGGTTGCCAAATAACGTAACGCAGAGCTGTAATGCTAAGTATGTAGGGAATGAAAGACAGCTATTACTCAGTGCAACAGATGCTACATCCAGATGTTCAAACAATCATGCCATTTCCCATCCTTTCTATTCTTGTTTGCTGTTTTGTAACCATCTTCATATATTTTTACTAGAAGGCTCATTTGATCTCAGCTTGAATAGTCAATGGTCAGGAATGATGGGGATTATGGTGGGAAATATGCAGAACCAGGTTGGGGATACCTCTGATAATCAATATAGTAATGTATAGTAACCATTCAAATGCCATCGTCTAATTCATTTTTTTTCAGACTTGGCAGGTTTAAGATCTGTGGACTTCACCTCCCAGAGTTTACCAGCCAGCACATTAAAGTTGTCAAGTTTGAAAAAAATCAGAAGACCTTAGACATAGGTTCTCCTTGGTATGGTTTACTCTTCCCATTGCCAGAGCAAATGCAAAGTTAAGCACTGTTGTACCCGGCTAGTATTTGAATGGAGAACCCACAGGGAAATATTAAGGGCTATGCATTAGATTGAAAAAATGAAAGAATATTCTAAAATGATGTAATGGTGAATTCTTGCCAAGAAAATAACATGAATGCAATCACCAGGAATTGAGCTCAACTCAGTGATCGGGATATGGCACATGAGAAGTAGGCTAGAGAGAGCCAAAAACTAGATATTTAAACAACAGTCTTGTTCTTTTGCTTAGATGCCTTATTCCTTTGCTGTAGATTACCAATGCTGGGGATGATGTTGTGGTGTTCTATAATGATAAGACCTCCCTAGCCAACATGTTGGAGATGATGACAGCGGCTCGAGATGGGATAGAGGAAAACAGTCCCCTCATGTATCATATCTCTCTGGTGGATTTGTTGGCTGCCTGTGCTGAAGGCAAAAACGTATACACAGAAATCAAGTGCACATCCCTGCTCCCTTTGGAGGATGTGGTGCGAGTAGTCACTCACGAAGACTGCATTACTGAGGTAATGGAAGGATGCACAATATATGTCATTTATGGTTGACAAATAGCTTTGTAGTTATCATATGATTCTGGGTTTCTGTCCTTATGTGATGAGTGAAGCCAGGATCTGTATGAAGAAAATGTGTTTTTCTAGATACATGTCAACTATGCTTATGCAAAACAGATAGGTTTGCTCAAAGTAAGAAAACAGTGAGCTTTAAAGACTGGCCAGGTTTAGAAAAGTCCTGTTCAGTTACCATTGGACAACTTAATAGCCAGTAATTATAAGAATGTGAGACTATAAATATGTAATAGTAAAATCTCTCTATTGACTCATATAACTCTATCTCTGAAGAATGTAATGGTGTTGTAGGATTAGATTTGCAATTAAGTTGTTCAGTATTTTTCTTACCAGAGAGGCCATCAAAAGTATATGAATCATGAAGATAATGATATTATTTTTCAACCTTATCTTCAGTATGGGGCTCTTTACAAGAATACAATGAATTTAATTCCTTGATACCCTGTCATCTTTCAGAAAAAAGCAGAATGTCAGATTGACGATGGTTTTATAAACTGCTACTTGGTCAAATTTCTCTTTTCCTTTGATTTTTACAGTTGGAGATAATTTTCTCAAGAGCATAATTGGTGCTAATAAAGAGAAAAGCCTGCCGCCCTTAAAAGAGTGAGCTTTGGTTCTGTTCATGCAACATGCCCAGTCCTTTAATCCATGCCTCTTTCACTCTGTTCTTTCAGGTGAAAATTGCATATGTCAATTTTGTCAATCATTGCTATGTAGACACAGAGGTGGAGATGAAGGAGATCTATACCAGCAACCACATCTGGACACTGTTTGAGAACTTCACCCTTGACATGGCTCGGGTAAGTGTTGAAATTTATGAGAAAATCCTTTTGCCCCAGATATAGATGTATGTATGTATGTATGTATGTATGTATGTATGTATGTATGTATGTATGTATGTATGTATGTATGTATGTATGT
>JANHFO010002858.1:30209-42849 GCA_032468095.1 Pareas carinatus | reverse complement strand
TAGGCACTTTGGAGCTGGAATAAAGCCATGCTGCCGGAGATCGCTGTTTCCTCCATCTCCGGCCCCCTGTCGCCGTCATCCCCGATCTGCTCGTTGCCTCCAACCGGGCAGGATCCGACCTTTGGCGTCACTGCCACCATCTCCGCTCTCTCAGCTTAATTATGAGAATAAGGCAAAAACTTTAAGGGTCAAGATAACGAAAGGACATTGTATGAAATAGGTTATGAATTCTACAGTCGGTAGCAGAGGCAAATAATAACATAATACAATAAAATTGCACTTGCAATTTAGGGCAAAGAAAAGGTGAAAGGAGAATTGGTTCTATCTCTTTAGTGGTTGGAAGAAAGTGGATGGGCAAAGCAGTTCTGAAAACTTATCAGCCTCAAACCTAAAAGCATTAATTTTTTTGAAATCTGGCTTCATATGTTACTTCTATTCTAGTGCAGTATAATGTTAAAAAGATACACTAGATAAAATTCTCCCTTCTATAGAACATTTTGAAATTCTTCTAAAGTCTGGATCTTGGAGTCAAAGGATATTAGTAAAGATGGAAGGATGGAAGTTGAATTTTATTGGTCCTGAATCAACCGAAGTTTATACAGAACTAACTTCTGATACCTGTGCTCCGCTACGGGAATTACCAAGAAAATAGAACGTTGTGTAAGAAACTGCAGGAATCCTAGGGTCACACTTCAAAAGTACAGCAACTCTGTACAGGCCCCGGGGTGATCTTCCTCAGGTGTCCTCAGGCCTGAGAGAGATTTCCGATTTCAATACTGCATTATTTTTCAACGTATGTTCAGAAATAATTTTGTGGTGGAAATTGGGACCAGAATTTCCATCACTAAGCAATGCGATTGTGAAATGTAACACCACATGACAGCATAATTTAGTGGTAGCATCCCTACGGTTCCCTGTGCTGTTGTTAAGCAAGATCATGGGACATTAAGGGAGCACCTCCCTGCACTTTCTCCCAGGCATCCAACAACCAAAGTCTGTAAGGAACCTGGCAGGAAGTTGCAAGCCCCAGGCAGTTCCCAAGCAGGCTAGCAAGATGGTAAGTGGATACTGCTGAGTAGAAGAGAGAGCAAGGGACACAAAAATGGTGGGGGAGGCACAACCTGAAGATTGTGGAAATTGAAGTGCTGCTGTCAGGATGGAAAGGATACATGAGATTGTATGAGTGGCATGGGAGGCATGACCCAAGTCTAATGAGACCCAGGAAGCTTTGCAAGAGTGTGCAGTGGATGGAGAGGCACAGTTCAGTGTGGAAAGGCTAGTGGGCGATGTGTGTATGAGAGAGGCCTACCCAAGAAACTTAGCTCAGGTAGGGGGGAGTTGCTGTTTTATTTTTTTTATATTGGATTTTTTTATTGTTGGAAATTGCCTAGGAGTGAGTGGGTGGCCATATAAATCCTCTAAACAAACAAACAGACAAACAAACTGGAACCTTCCCTGTCAGCTTCCCTATTGAATTTGCTTCTGGGAAGCTGACAGGAAAAGTTGAAAATTCCAATTACTTAACTGTGAAGATGCTGGGACAGCCAAAACTTCAAGGGCTAGGTGCGTTATTGGCAGCCAAGGCGCTCCAACGGGCGGGCAGCCTGGTCTCCGCCCCGACGTGGAGATCACCTTCATGCGGCTCACCCTGGCCTCGAGCTGCAGCTGTCACACCACTTTCTTCATAGTGGCGACATTGGAGGCACCAGACATGGCCCCCTCACTCACTCACTGCCTCACTCCATGCGATGTCCGACCCGCAAAAAGGCATTGCTGCTGGCAACGGGTAGCTCGTGGGGCTTCTTAGATCCTCCAACCAGTGATTCCAACAAAACTGGAGGAGTGGGCAGTGGGGTAGAGTGTGCGAGCCTCTGCTGCTACTAGTGCCGTTCAGAGCGAAGAAAGTCCTCCAATCAGGAGAAAGGAAACAAGCATCCAATCATAACCCTCAACCCATCATGAATTTCAATAAATCTTAAACAACTCACATAAAAATTAATATTTTAAAGTATCCTCTTAGTGAGCGCCAGATGGCAAGACGAATGTATGTACCCAATTTCATGTTTGTAGCTTGTATAGTTTTAGAGATTTCATGATGAATCAGTCAGTCAGGGAATGAGTGAGTGAGTGGTATTTGGCGTATATGTATACAGAAAGAGAGGGAGAATGAGAATAGGAGAAAGGGAGAATGAGAAAAGGAGAGAGGGAGAATGAGAAAAAGAGAGGAAGAATGAGAGAAAGAGAGGAAGAATGAGAGAAAGAAAGAATGAGAGAAAGGGGGAATGAGAGAGTAAGAATGAGAGAGAGAGACAGATAGACAGACACACACACACACAGAGAGAAGGGAACAGAATGAGACAAAGAGTGTGAGAAAGAGACAGAGAAATAGAGAGGGAAATGCACAGAGAGAGACAGTGATACTGAAAAAGAAATAATAAAAGAGAGACATACACACAGAAACAAAGAATAAGAGAGAAAGTGAGGCAGTAAGGCAGGGCTGAGAATTGGGACTGCTCACCTGGCAGCTTCTCATTGGGCGTTTGGCGGTCCGCATGGGGTCTCCCGAGGCGGCGTATCCCCGTTAGGAGAGCTGCATGGGCTTTTCCAAGTCCCGGGCCCATTGTAGGGCCAGATGGACTCTCCCAAGGCCCGGCCCCGTTTGTAGGGCCGGATCGACTCTACCGAGGCATGGAGGAGGCCAGCGGCTCATTTTGGTGGGCCGGATTGCCTCTTTGGAGGCTTGAGGGAGGCCCGCTGACTTGCCACAATGGAGGATAAGTGTGTGTGTGTGAGTAAAAAGTGAGCCTGGAAGGCAACTCACTGCAACTGTCTAACCAGCAGAAACTCCTCCTGCAGTAAAATTTCCTCAGAATCTTGGAAGAAACTTCTATGGTTAAATTTCCTTTCGGTCGTCTAGAAAGTTGCTCGCTTGCAAAACTTCGCTCGCTGCGACTCCCTGCACTCGCTTCTGAAGCAGAGAGACACAGTGGAGAGAGAAGCTGTGTCGCGCGTATGTGCAATTGCTTCCTAGTCCCTAAAGGCGCGCATGCACAATGGCTTCTTTCTTCTTAAATCTTAAATCGCTCCCATTAAAATTAATATTTTGAGAAATCGTTTCTTAGTGAGTGTCTACATAGCAAAAGGAAGGTATATACTCAATTTAATGTTTGTAGCTTCTATCCTTTTGGAGTTCTCGTGATGAGTCAGTCAGTCAGTCAGTGACTTAGTGAATGAGTCATTTTTGGCTTTTAGAGATATAGATAGTCAGTAAAGCAAGGGAAACCATGAACTGGATCATTTAGAGCAATCTTTATTAGTGATTAGTGATGCTGCCGATGACCTTATAATTCACTTTGACTTATCTCTAAGTATTGGCAATTTTTCTTTCTAAAAAGAAAAATGGATCCTATCTCTGTGTGAAAGCAACCATGATCTTGGCTCCATTTTTTTCTCTTACAACAATGCCACATTATTGGCTACAGTGGAACATGTACGTCTGTGATTAATTCTTCCTGTATATTTCCATTGTCACCAGTATTTAGGTATGGGCAATCATTCATGAAAAGATTATTTATAATACGAGTTGTTATAGTGATTCCTTATCGATGCTATGTTATACTAGATTAGAACTACAAAACTCTATATTGGTGCCTTTACTGAATACTTAAACATTCTTGTATCACGTTCATAGGGGCACAACACTTTCCTGCTTCTTCTGGTATGATTTCATGTAGAAACATCCCTATAATTCAACTAACTCTTCTTTATCTTCAGAGATAGAAAATCAATTGCTTTGTGTTCAGTCTGTTGTTCATATAGCTTAGGTCCAAGACTATGATCACTATTAATTGTAAATCCATTTCTTTTGGGATTCATGATTTATAATTTCCATATTATTAGACTTTGGCTTTAATTACTGTGACAAATTGAAGAGCTGTCTTCTACAGAAAACACAACCTCTGTGTGCTCTATATTAACTGTATTTTTCTCCAGCCTTTCCCCAAAGTCTTTCATTTTTAGTAAATATGAGAAAATGTACTGTTAATTATAATTGAACACAATTCCCTTGATTGATTTTTGAGTTAATATAAAGTATAAATATAAATTATTTTTCCCTTGCTTTCTTGTAGCTTATTTTGCACAACAAGCAACTGACCCAGATGCTGAAATCAACAACTCCTGTCCAAGAGGAAGAGGAAGATCCATTAGCTTATTATGAGAGACACACATCCCAGATAGAGGTGAGATTCACTTTTTTTCTGAACTTGCTCTAATAATTATGTTTTTTTTAATGTCTAGAAGTCTGATTTCCTTTTCAGATTACTGATGTTGAGTCCGGCAAATAAAGGGCCAAGAGATAGCTTGTAAAAACTTCTGTCTTTATTTGAAGCTCCACACATCCAGCAGCCGGCTCGCTGACAGCTCTCTCTTTTATACTGGAAGCTGTCAGTGAGCTGGCCAATCATAGCTCTTTATTTTCCCTACATCAGCCTAACTGAAGTATAGGTTTAAACTAAAGCATTAACAGGGTAAGAATACAACAACTGAAATTATATACAATAACAGATACCCTTATCTGATAACAAATAGTTGGTCAACCTATTAATGGAGTTTAACAAACAGGTTTTCTGTAGCTCTTCTGTGCACCATTTGCTTGGTTCTGGTAATAAAAAGAATATAAAAGAATAAAAAGAATATAAATGCCAGTATAGAATTAAAGAGAACTACTGTTCACAGAGATGTTGTTGTGAACTTATATGTTTATATTCTTAAGTTCTTCATTTGTTGGTGGCTAGGAATTGTATTATCTTTTCCTATCAGGTAGAGGATACTAATTTTAATATTGCAATTCCCATTAAGGGAAGAAATTGACTCCAATCTGACCAGTAAGGTCATTACATTAATGTTTATTGCAGGACTACTTATATCTTCAACTGCTTATGAAGTTCTCACTTCTTTCTCCTCAGTTATTTTCTCTGAAACATCATATTTCCCTCCTAATATATCTCAGATTATCTTCAGGGAGTCTGTTCAAAGGGCCTGGGTGCCAACAGAGAATTAAGGCAAACTTTCTTGGATGATATTAATGTGAAGGATTAATATAGAAAGAGGAATTATCTTAAAAGGACTGGAGCTAATCTGTCAAGGGATTTGAAGTCATGGTCCCCAACCTTTACGGCTTTGCGGACCGGTGGTGGGGGAAGGGAAGAGAGGATGGTTCTAGGCATGCGCAACTTCATTTGTGCAAGTGGCACTGCTTGCGCAAGTGGAGCTGCATGTGTGCACACTCACCCACTGCTTCCGTGTCCCTGTTCCTAATGGGCCATGCCCCAGTAGTGGACCACGGCCTGGGGGTTGGGCACCCCTGCTTTTAAGGTAGTGTCCAGCACTTTATATTTTGCCTGGAAAAGAATGGACAGTGCAGTAATTTAAGAATGTGTGTAATATGGCCTATTTCATTTGGTCATCTTCCAAGATCAGTCTGGCTCCTGAGCTCTGTATTGACTAAAGTTTCTGAAAGACAGCTCTATGAAAGGTTCCTTACAGTAGTGAAGTTATCAGCATGGGAAGCACAGTTTTAAGATCATTCATTAGTTTTCCAAAAAGGATACAGTTGGCATGCCAGCCAAAGATGCTAAAAGGAACTTCTGGCTATTGCCTCAGTCTGGAAAATCAGAAAGAGATTCAACTGAGAAGAACTTCTAAGTACATATCGTGGGAGCATGAGATCCCATTCACAACAGGCAGATCAACAACTACTTTAGAATTATGGTCTGTTTCACTGAGCGCTACCATCTTTTATTATCCCTCATCCAGCCCAGTACTGATTGCAGGGAGTTATTCAAAAACTCTGGAGACAAAATGCATCTTCAGATGTTAACATAAATCTTTCATGTGGAATGATTGCAAAATAATAAACGAATGAGTTCATCTGTTTACTCAACAGAATTTCCAAGATATTAACCTGGAACACTATGCCCCTAATTAAGGCTTTACACTAGTAGAGAGCATAGGATAATATTGTCACAGGGGCTAGCAACAGATACTGCAATGTAATTGTGAGTGTATGCACACACACATTGAACCATTGGTTAGAAATGTAGGTCATTTTCAAAATGATAAGTCTAAGAATTGTAGGGAAAAAATAACTTAAAACTCCGATTTTTCTTTAGATTGTGCGCTTGGATCGAAGTATGGAGCAGATCATCTTTCCAGTGCCTAGCATCTGCCAGTTCCTGACCAAAGAGACACAAAACCGTCTATTCACCACTACAGAGCAGGATGAGCAGGGCAGCAAAGTCAGTGATTTTTTTGAGCAGTCCTCCTTCCTCCACAATGAAATGGAATGGCAGAAGAAACTGCGCAGTAAGTCTCGAAAAAGGCAATGAGATTCCTCCTTCAGATGGTAATTTGAGAGCACCAAACTACATATTGGCTTAATTCCTGCAGCATTATGCAGCATCTGTCAAGTAGAAATATCACTGCAACTTCTTTTTCTGACTTTGAAACTGTACTATTGAAGTCTTATATACAGGTGAAGCTCAAAAAATTAGAATATCATGCAAAAGTTCATTTATTTCAGTAATACAACTTGAAAGGTGAAACTAATATATGAGATAGACTCATTACATGCAAAGCGAGATAGTTCAAGCCTTGATTTGTCATAATTTTGAGGATTAACAAACAAAGGAACAACTTTCAGATGGCTAATGCCAGGAGGAGTATTCCTCTACTGGAATGATTCTAGATTCTACCTGAACCGGTGATGAAACAGAGGTTCATGGAACATTCTTTGATAGAGAAGGTCAAGCACAAGAACAAGTTGAAAAAGAGAAAGAGCAAGTGCAAGGGGCAGAAAAAATACTAAGAGAACAAATAGTGACTAGATCAGTGAAGTCGAAACAAAAGAAATAAAATCACAATGGAAGAAGAAAATGGGATTGTTTCAATAAATATAAATGGACTAAATTCACCCAAGAAAGGGAATATAACTTTCAAAAAACTACTGAAATTAAACATGGGCATAATTTGTTCGCAAGAAACGCATATGATGGAGCAACATCATAAATTACTGGAGTACCCAAAACTTGGACAATTATATTACTCCTCAGCATTATAGAAGAGGAATAGCAGTATATATTTTTTTAAAAACCTCCAAATTAATACATAAAGATGAAGATGGGAGAATAATAATAATGATAGAGATAATATTGCAACAAAAAGTGAACATATTATTAGTTGTAATATATGCAAGAAATACAAAAAAAGAACATTTCTATCATGAGCTTTATGGCAAATTGACGGACTTAGACTATAACAAGGTATGTATAGCGGGTAATTTTGACGCAGTGGTGAATGGAAAGATGGATCATAAAAGCAACAAAAGAATGAAAAAAAGGGAGAAGGACTTGGTTAAAGACTTTTTTTGGCATGGCAGAGGAATTAGGCCTACAAGATGAATGGAGACAAAACTGTGCAAAGAAACAACAATTCACATTCTACTCAAATAGACATGAATCCTGGTCAAGAATTGACCTGGCATGGATGACTGTTGATTTAAGGACTATGCTACAAGCGGTTGAAATTGACACAAATATTTGGGCAGATCATAATCCAATTAAAATTAGTTGGAAAGTCATAAAAAGAAAACCAAGATGGACATTTTAATAGATTTTGCAAAGGCAGAAATGATTTTTTAAATGAAAATCAAAAAGAAGATAGAACAATGCAAAATACATGGAACACAGTCAAGGCTTTCTTCAGAGGAATAGCTATTACCTACATGGCAAAGAAAAATAGAGAAAGACAACAAAAATTAAAAACATTAAAAGGAGAAATAAAGATCTTGGAATTAAAACTACAAACAGATGCACATAAAAAGCATTAAAAAACAAATAGAGATTAATAATCACAAGTTAAAGTTGCTGGAATCAGAAAAATTGGCACAATAAGTTAAAAATGCCAAACAAAACTTTTTTGAAAATACTAATAAACCAGGAAGATGGCTATCGTATAGAATCAAAAGACAATGAGAGAAGAGAATGATATATAAACTGTAAGACAAAAAAGGCAAAGTGAAATATAAAAATGAACAAATAAAGAAAATAATAAAAGAATACTCTACCAAACTGTATGGGGGGGGGGGAGAAATCTCCTCAGAAAAAATAAGGCATTATTTGGAGACAAGTGATATAATAAAAATTTCTGAAAAATATAGAAGGATGCTGAATGAAGGTATAACCATGATAGAACTGACGAAGGCCATAAAAAGACAAAAAACTGAGAAAACCCAGGACCTAGCAGATTACCAGCAGAATAGTATAAATCTTTACAAGAAGTACTTAATGGACCATTAATAGAAATATACAACGAACTTTTACTAGAAACCAAATTCCAAAAATGTGGCTGGAAGCAAATATTATATTAATACCAAAAGAAGACACAGATTTGGAACTAATAGAGAACTATCATCCGACATCATTACTAAATGTGGATTATAAAATTTTTGCTTCAATAATGGCAGAAAGACTGAAAATAATTTTGACTGACTATACATGAAGATCAAAATGGCTTCTTACCAAAGAGACAGATTAAAAACAACTTAAGAACTTAAATGTTTTGGAATACTATGAACTGCATCCTGGGGAACAATTAGCCTTGGTATTTCTGGATGTACAAAGGGTTTTGACAACCTTTCCTGGCAGTTCTTGCTACAACAATTAGAAATAATGGATTTTGGTAAAAATTTTATAAAAATGATTGAGACTATATATGGTGGACAAACAGCTAAGATAATAGCTAATGGTGACTTGACAAAAAAGTTTGAGATAAAAAGGGGCACAAGATTAGGATGCCCTATATCAGTGGTGGCGAACCTATGGCACAGGTGCCAGAGGCGGCACTCAGAGCCCTCTCTGTGAGCACGCATGTCGTCCCCCCAGCACAGATTTCTTTACTAGAAAGCCAGAGGATATTTCTGACATCACTTGCCCTTCTGTCCAGCAGCTCAATGAGAGCGCTTCCTCCCTCCCATGTCTGGGGTAAGGCGGGCGGCTCAAATGCAGCGTGGAGTCTGTGACGAATGTGAGAGAGGAGAGGAGCTAGGCTGGAGTGGATCATAGCTCACTGTGGGCCACAGAAGCTGGGGTAGCCCACCAGAAGGCCCATGGCGAGCTCATATAGGCCACGGGCTGGGCGGGGGCATATGGGTCACTGAAGTCAGCGGGGATGGGGGTGTTGCTGTGTTGGCTCTTTGCAATAAAAAGTGGCTTTTGGGTTGGATTTTGGGCACTTGGTCTCTAAATGGTTCGCCATCAATGTCCTATATCACCATTGCTGTTTATTTCGACATTAGAAATTTTAAATAGAAATGTGAGAAGGGATGCTGATATTAAAGGGCTTAAAGAGGAGAAACCTTTAAACTACAGGCCTTTGCAGATGACCTGGTGTTTATTTTGGAAGAATTGGTAACTGTAATACCAAAATTAGTTCAAAAGATAAAGTATGGGGAGGTGGCAGGACCTAAAATTAATAGAGATAAGACTAAAGTGATAGTTAAAAATATGACAGAGATGCAGAAAAAACAAATAGAAAAAATGAATCTACAATTGGTGAAATATTTAGGAATATATATAATAGCAAGATGTTCTACCTTGAACGAGGACAATTATGATAGACTAATGAATCAGATAAGGATAGACCTAGAAAGATGGAAGTTTACAACTATCCCTCCTAGGAAGAATTGCTACAATCAAGATGAATGTATTGTCGGAGATACTATTTTTTATTTCAGACTATACCTATAAAACTGGGGAAAAATATTTTGATGATTTAAATGCCTTAATATTAAAAAATATATGGCAAGGTAAAAAAAGGTAGCATAAAGATGAAATTGTTACAAGATAGCAAAATCAAGGAGGTTTAGGTTTACCAGACTGGAATTTCTATTATCAAGCGTCAACATTAACATGGATTAAGGAATGGATAATGCTTAGAAATAAAAGATTGCTATACCTGGAAGAGCATGATTTGAAGCTAGTTTGGCATGCTTTCTTATTGTATGGAAAAAATAAGATTCATAACTATTTTCAAAACCACTATGAAAGAAATGCCCTATATTTGGTATGGGAAAAGGTCAAACAAAAAATTTATAGAAAAACTCTTGTATGGCTTTCAACAATGGAAGCATTTAAACATCCAAATTTGGTGGACATGAAAAAAATTTGGACATATAAAGACATTTTAGACTTAGAGGGGAATATGAAGTCCAGACAGAAATTGGAAAATCAAGGTACACAGCTTACATGGTGGTCCTGAAAACAAGATATGAAAAGGATGTTAAAAATGAATTTGAAAAAGACCTAAAAGAAATGGATGAGTTATTGTTAAGAATGATGAGAAATTACTTTTAAAAATGTATAACTTTCTTTTGAGCGGGAACATGGAGATTGAACAAGTGAAAGAAATGATAACATGAGTAATTTTTTTTGGATATACTACAGACATGGATAGATGGAACGACAAAAGCAACAGTATATAAAGAAAAATTATACAAGATGCTTTATAGATGCCACATGACACCATTTAAAATGGCAAAAATGTTTAAAGAGGCATCAGATAAGTGTTGGAAATGCAAATGTAATACTGGCATAATACAGGTATTATGTGGTGGACCTGTAGACAAGCTGAACAGTATTGAAAAAAAAATCATAGGTGGTTACAAGAAATGTTAGGAATACAGATAAACTTTAAACTGGAGTTATTTTTGTTAGGTATAGTTCCTGAAAAGTTTGCCAAGCAATTATCTGTATTTGACTGTACACATATTGGCAGTGGCAGGAATTGTTTTTGCCCAGAATTGAAAAAGTGAAGATGTTCCATCAGAAGAAGAAATAATCAGGAAAATATTGGAATGTGCTGAAATGGATAGAGTGACACTGAAAGACTGAAAGAGAAAGAAGAATCGACATATTTTCAGACTTGGGAACTTTTTTTATAATGACTGGAAAAAAGAAAAGAGTAGGAATAGGAAATAATCAAATGTATTACAGAATAGATTCTATGAAAAAATACGAAATATGATTAACTGTATACTCACTTCACTGATGCTTGCTGAAAAGTTTACTATGTTTATTATTTTATAAACAAAAATTATATTTAAAAAAAAGTCTCAAACATATTTAAAGTGATGCGATTCATGAGAAAATTTTGGTGGTCCACCGGAAAATCTGGAGATTATTTGCATTTTTTTTTCTTAGGTTGCATGGCTCCTGTTCTTGGGGATGGCAGAGACAGCAAGGCACATGCCTGGAGCGAAGTTGGCCGGGCTGCAGTGCTTTGGGGGTTAGAATTCACCCGCTTTTAACTAGAGCTGACTGGCAGTACCAGAAGCGCTTCCGGAAGCGTCTCCCAGCTGGAGCCAAAAGCACATGAATTCCGAGCCCCGGAGCTTGCAGCCAAGCTGAATTCGCTCCAGGACCGTTGTAAGGTATGGGGCACTGATGGATAGAGATGGCAGTGGAAGGGGTTGTGGCAGTAGCCACAAGCAGGGAGGGGGAAGCTGTGCATTATTTGGGGTGGAAGTTGAGCTACTGCGGCCTGCCGCAGCGAGGCTTACCACAGTGCAGGTGGTGAGCCTTTATCTTTTTAAATATCTTTATATTTATCTTTATATATATATTTATATATTTGTTATATATCATAAATTTATATAAATCTTTTATCTTTTTATAAAATTCATATTAGTGGTCCGTAAGATTTAAAAATATGAATTTGGTGGCCCGAGGTCCAAAAGGTTGGCAACCACTGTCCAAGGAAACCACTGAGACAATTCCAACAGGTGAGTAGCTTCCCAATCTCCCCTTTGCTATCCATCCATCCATCCATCCACCTACCTACCTGTAGGTAGGTAGATTAGATAGTAAAGGGGAGGGATATGCAGACGCGCGCACGTGTGTGTGTGTGTGTGTGTTGTGTGTGTATTCCTCCCCTTTACTATCAAATCCAGCAGTTTCCAACCTTTTTCAAGCTGCAGACCCATGTCATTGCTACATGGCGGACTCCATTCCCACAAATTCAACTAATTACTAATTGACAATTCATGTATATTACTTTTCTCAATTTTTTTTTGACCTGTCTACACACACATGCAGGGCCCTTTTACCCTAGATTATCTATCTATCTATCTATCTATCTATCTATGTAAGTATCTATCTATCCAAGTATACGTATATTCGTGTATGCGTGCAGATGCATTATATATACATTGCAATCAGTTTGTCAATTATAGCTTGTATGTAAGAATACAGTATGTACACTGGAGACAAATTCCTTGTGTGTCCTGAAACACTTGGCTACATAGACGCGCGCGCGTGTCTGTGTGTACACACACACACACACACAGAGGATTACAGCTTTTCATTTCGTGTGGGTGTGTGTGTGTGTGTGTGTTTTCCAAAGCTTCCACTCCCTTGTTCAGAAACAGCCAACGTTGCCTGCTTGCAGGTAAACAAGGCTGGCGGGAATCTCCCCTTCTCCCTAGACCCCATGCCTCAAACGGGGCCCCAGACTGAGGCTCGGAGCTGCCCAGGCCCATCTCTGGTGGCACCTTGGTCCACCCCCCCCCACACACACACACCCC
>JANHFO010002858.1:13103-30109 GCA_032468095.1 Pareas carinatus | reverse complement strand
TTGCATGTAATGAGTCTATCTCATATATTAGTTTCACTTTTTAAGTTGCATTACTGAAATAAATGAACTTTTGCACGATATTCTAATTTATTGAGTTTCATCTGTACTGTGTTCCAATTCAAGTAAAAATTTTGATTTCGTACAGTCCACTACAGGTTACAATGATTGAGAAATTGGTAGTTTCCCACATTTGGTTTTTCAAAGGCTTGGGGAATAGTCTGGAAAACAGATTTAGATTTTGAATAGGAATTTTCTGACCAACTTGGGAAGCTTCTTTCTTAAAGAAAGATGGCAGAGTCGACTACATAAGCATTAAGATGTGCTGCCATCCAGCAGCATCTGCATTGGTGTCCATGGGGGCAGAATGATAACAGTGTGCATTGTTGCAGAGTAGGCCCTGCCCATTTTGTACGTGCCCCGTTATGTTTAATGCAGACCCCCCCCAAAAGGAGAGTGTGCAGCCTAACAGTGTGATTTTATTTCATTTTGATGAAAACGAAAATCTTCTGTATCGCAATCCTGGCATACAATTATTTCCTTCCATATTTATTTATAATTCTGAATTGTCTCCCTGCTTATTCAGCTTTCTCTAATATGTTTGCTGACCTTGAAATATCTAAAGTAGAACTAATAGTCTGGGAATGTTTCCAAAACAAGACATTTCATGAATATGAGGGAAAGGCTGGGTAGTCAGCTCACTAATACTAGAAAATCTAATTAAGTTATGCCAATTTTCTTTTAAATGCTTAGTCAGTACTGGTAGCCCTTTCCAACCCTGCAACAACGGCACAGCATCATCAAGTTTTGTCATTTTGTGCTGCCTGTTCTGTGTGTCCCTTTAAGCACTGATATATGAATGCAGTGTTCTACAGATTATAAAGGCAGCATAAATAAAATGAAGGCATAATGCTTGTTTAGCTGCGTGTGCTGCGTTACACTGTGTTTTGATTTGGAGATTGTGTCCCGCTTTCAATCAAATTGATGCCATTATAGTTGAGTCGAGGAAACAAGTATATTGATCCCTGGCCCTGTGAATATTTGCAATAAGATTTTAGAACGCTGGGGAAGCTTGCACTGCCATTTAGAAACATGAGATTTACTTAGCTTTGTCTCTGTTTCCATAGGCAATAGATTGATGTACTGGTTCTCTCGGAGAATGACACTTTGGGGAAGCATTTCCTTCAATCTGGCTGTCTTCATAAACATCATCATTGCTTTTTTCTACCCTTATGTTGAGGCCTCCTCAATGGGTAGGTATTCACTCTTGCTTTTCACTTCTACTCTTGCCTATGGAGATTCTCAGTCATCCAGGTCATGGCTGTCCCAAAGGTGCTTTTTCAAGAGGCTTCTTCAGAAGCTTCTTGGATGAGAAGCAAAACATCTTCAAAGAAAAAAACAAGACAGTTCAGTTGCCTCTTGAAAAAAGCACCTTTAGGACTTACTCTTGCCATTCCACAAATTCCTTTGCAGAGACCCTGTACATTGGTGTCCTCTTAAACCAATTGTGATGTAGTCTTTCCTTTGACAACCATTATGCGTTTCCCCCCTGAACATTACAAGAATAAAACTCTTCAGAAATAGCCTTTCTGCAAAATTAATATGTCATTGGTTAGCCTGCTTCCTTGTAGGATGTGCTATCCCATTCAGATGAAATGCAGATTTCTAAAACAAAGCTGTCATTTTCACTTCAAGGGGTGCTTTGCCAGCAATAGTCAGTGAGCTATGGGTGAAAATAGAATAAATATTTACGACAACTGAGTCCGGACATGGTCTATTTAATACAATTCAGTGATGCCATTGTATGTGATTAGAGCTATACAGTAAGACATTGATATCTTTGTTGCATATCAGGATGGCTAGTCATGCATTTGCAGCTAGCTTACCTGCATAGTTCTGCTCAAGCCATGTTTTGCATTGGGCGCTTGGTAACGAGCCCAGTTCCCTGACAGTTAACGATCAGGAATAGCCACCATGTGCTAGTTTTGTCAGCTATGCAAGTGCTATGTTATTAATGAATATTATAAATAGTATTGTCTCTTAATTTCCTAGGATTGCTGGATTCCCCATTGATTCCCTTGCTTTCCTGGTTTTTAATCTGCTTTTCCATCATGGCTCTGTTTACTAAGCGCTATGGTCTCCGGCCACTCCTTGTGGCACTGATTTTGCGATGCATCTATCATCTAGGCATTGGCCTTACTCTGAACATACTGGGAGCTCTCAATGTAAGTCAATTAGTTACCCAGAAATCAGACGTAGGCTATGATACGTATTGATATCTTGAGGTTCTCTTGAACTCAGTAGGATGTATTTCTAGACAGACATGTTATGGTACCTTAGATGGGAGATAAAATTGTACCATACAGGTAGCCCTTGACTTAGGACTAATTGAGCCCCAAATTTCTTTTGCTAAGTGAGATAGTAAAGAGAGTTTTACCTCATTTCATGACCTTGTTTGCCGGAGTTGTTAAATGAATCATTGCAATTGTTAAGTTACTAGCACAGTGAATCCACTGGCTTCCCCACTGACCTGGCTTGTCAGAAGGCGATTATGTGATCTTGGAACACAGTAAATGTCATAACTTGGAACCAGTTGCCAAGCATCCAGATTTTGATCACATGGCTATGGGGATGCTGCCACAGATGTAAAATGTGAAAAACAGTCAGAAGTCACTTTTTTCAGTGCTGTTTTAACTTTGAACAGTCACTAAACAAACTGTTGTAAGTCGAGGACTAGCTATATCAGGGTACGTGTCAGGGATCAGTCATAGAATTAAGATATTTCTTTCTGAACAAGTGAAAAAGATTACAAATACAAATAGATTGATATTAGAGTCAATTAAAGTGTCAAATAGCATAGTATCATATTAACATAATTTTTGCCCTCAGCTATATCTGTCTTGTGATTGTTTTGCAGCTGACAAATAAGATTGTGTTTGTAGTAAGCTTTGTCGGCAATCGTGGGACATTCATCCGAGGATATAAAGCCATGATCATGGACATGGAATTTCTTTATCATGTCGCCTACATCTTGACCAGCGTCTTGGGACTTTTTGTACATGAACTTTTCTACAGCATCTTGGTACAATAATCTTTATCAACATAGTCATTAATAAAAATTAAGATTTTGTTCCCCTTGCCTTTTCTTACTTGGTATTTTGTCTACTTTTGTGAATGTCTGCAATTTTATAAGTTGCCTAAGAAGAAATATAATTTAGATTGGGGAATTTAGCAGACAGAACCTAAAATTAGTTCATGATCTGGGAAATTGTAAGATATTTTCATAGTTTCATAGTTTCACAAGATATTTTCATAGTTTCACAGAAATTGTAAGATATTTTCATAGTTTCACAGTATAATGAGAACGTTGATAGTCGCAATAATGTGCAACAGTTGCTCAGTTTTAAGTTCATTTGTATGTTTATTTGTCAAATTTATATGGCTGCCCATCACACACGACATGATCCTGGGCAGTGTACAATAAAGGCTATTATTAAAACCACAGAGCCAATTAAAACAAACAAAAACATGGATTAAAAACAAGACAAGAGAAAAATATCACACAAAATACAACCAATGCATGGTCTCCCTATTACCAGAGCATCCCTAGGCTTACTGAAAAAAAGATAATATTTTGAGTGCTATCCAGAAGGCTGGCAGGGTGAAGTGCTGGGAATAAAACTTACAGAAGTAGAGCAGTATTTTATAGCCCTTGTTCTTTTTGTATTGATTTGACCTAGGAAAGCTTATTTTTCCTCTTTTAGCTATTTGACTTGATCTATCGTGAGGAGACTTTATTCAATGTTATCAAGAGCGTGACACGGAATGGACGTTCAATTTTACTGACAGCACTTCTGGCTCTCATCCTTGTCTACCTCTTCTCCATTGTCGGCTTCCTCTTTCTAAAAGATGACTTCATTATGGAAGTAGATCCACTGTCCAACATCAGATCTAAAGGTTTGTGCTCTCATTTAAGTAAAGTATCCCCATTTCCATCCTGAAGTTCTGATCAACTTGGACAAAACAGTTACCATGAAGTGATTCCTTCTGTTTTGGTATTTAAAAGGTTATTTATTTACGTCTGTTTATTAATGAGATTTATCTGACTGTCTGAAACCACCTAGATGCCTGGTGACTTAGAGAGATTTAGGTATTAAGAACAGATTAAAATCATAAAATTTGAAAATATTAAAAATACGAACCTAAAAATTATCAGAATGTAAACGTGGTGTCACTCTATAGCGGGGTTGTCAAATCCACTATCATTGTGGGTCAGTGCCACTGCTGCTGCAGCTGCCCTACCCCCTGCTCCACCACGACCCCCCAGAAACCCCTGCCAACAACTCGTGATTCCCGAGGACAACTCCCACGAACCCCTGCCGATTCCCCCATGACTGCCAATGGCCCCCTACCTGTGCCATCACCCCACTTCCAGGGAGTGTCTCTCTCGCTGCCATGTCTGGTCTGTGGGCTGAATACAGGTAATCAATGGGCCGTATCTGACCCGCCGGCCGCCTCTCTGACATATGTGCTCTATAGCATTTAATCCCCTCAAATCATCTGGAAGAGTCATGTTTTCACTTGCCCCTAGAAGTCATGAGAAAGTGATCCATACATATTTCAAGGAGTAAGCTATTCCAGAGGGCAGGAGCTGCTGTCAAGTTAGCTTGCTATCAGCCTGCCTCCTACTATACCTTCTGGTAGGAAGTAACCTTCAGAAGAGATTTCCCAATTGTCCAAGTAGGATGGACTACAGGAGAAATGAGTTAATTCTTCCTATTTTGCAGGAAGTCAATGATTACATGGTCTCTATTTCTGGATTTCATCTAAGCTTGAGACATATCAGAAAATATACACATACTATACACAGCCATCATACAGTTCATTTTCAGGGCAAGCAATATGTAGAACACAGAGAGGGATTAGAGATAATAGCAAAAAAATGACGGCATGAGAAAAAATGTATAGCTAAAATTTATTTATAGTAACAAGGTTTCATACCTTTTCCATTCCATTCCATTCCGTTTTACAACACTCCATGTGCACACCACCCTTCCATATCTCTCTGGCCTTTCCAATCAAACTTGTTTCAATTATATTCAAATGTCAGTTCCTTCATTGCTTTTTGTACTTTAAATTTTTCACCTCCCTTGAGGGTCTAGCTAACCATACGTTTCCATGTCTTTCCTTTCCCTTTGACCCATTTATTTTTCCTTCATGTATTTGTTTTGCAATCTGATTGTAATTCATTCTCATATCACTTCAACATACTTCGTTCATAGGGTCTCTCATTTTTTATTCATTCCTTATTAATCATCAACCATTCTTCCATTTCTATGCATACATTTCTTAAGAATCTCATTCTCACTGAATTCAATTAATTTTTGTTTTTCCTCATGTACCATTTTCCTAATGTTTCCATATAGCAAAGTGGGGAGAAGCATCCTCTTGAGAACCATCTTCTTCACTTATTTTGACAAGTATCGACTCCTTACACTAGGTCATATGCTACCATTTATCTTTCTACCAGGTTTTGCATGCCTTAATGGTTTTCCATCCATTTTTCTCAACTTGGTAAACATTCTGCTACAATACACTTAATTCATCTACTTGCTCTAGTTATTCACAATTTATGTGAAACTTGCAGTCATTTGTTCCATTTTTTCAGTCACACATAATTCCTTTGCTCTGGGACACATTAATTTTCAAGTCCATGCTCCTCACTGCATCATACAGTTTATAATTTGAATTTGAGGCAACAAAACAACTTCATTTGCATGTGCAAATACACATACATTCCTGAAAGATTACAGCATATCTTCCGAGGTTAGCAGACATAGATTTGCCATCAATTCAACAGAACCTGTCTCTGAAACAGGCTGCTTGAATGCAATCTTATTTACTGATAATTCCTCCCTTTTGTTTTAACTCTGCCAGTTACAAGATCAAGGTATGTGTAATGAAATTGGGAGCAAGTGAAGAGAAAACTCACTCACAATATAATCTAATTCAGCTGATTAAGCAAAGGAGAGAGGAGAGGGAACAGAAAAGGTATTCAATTCAAGTTACCACACGTTAAACATCACAGAGCTGCTCCCTAAATAGGCCACATCATATAGTAACATTCCTGCAGTTATAATGTCTGTACTTGTAGACTTGATATCGTTTTACATTCACGAGGCATTTATGACTTCTCGTTCACCAATCTTTTGCTTGGGCATTAATCATTACAGCATTAATTTTAATTCCAGTTTTTAACACATCATTAGTATTCCCATGAAGATTTTTAAAATGCTGTCTCCAGCACTGCTACACTTTAGTTTCATCCCAAATTAAGTCAATAATTTTATTTTTAATTTCATTGATTTTGCTGGAAGTTTTTTTTTTTGCTCTCTTCCAAAATATGTTTGATTTCTCTGAAAACCTCCCAGTGTTCACACTTGCTTCTTTCCAACTTAACCATTTCTTGTTGTCTTTGTTACATGCCTCCCGCCGCATGAAGGTATTGTACAGTAACTTTCTCATCCTTATTTCTGCAGCATTCATTTCCTTTTAAGGATTTCTTCTCATCCATGGTCTCCATATTTCTCGTTAACTCCACACATGTCTGTGCTACTTTGTGACATTTGTTTCACTCTTTCCTAAACAGCTTCTACATCTTATGCCTGCTTTCCCATTTATTTATGCAAACAAGGATCCAGGTGGTTGTTGTTTTGGTATTTTCATTTATATCAATTTTGTTCAGAAAAAGCATCTTGTTCTGAAATTACTATCAACTAGTACATTTATGACATTTTATAGAACTTATATTTTTGGTCTACTGCTGTTTTTCTTTTTTCATTTAACAGACACCTGATTGCTCTTTATAGTTCTATCGAAGAGAAATGTGACACTGCTAAATATCAAAGATGTTAGTCACAGGAAGCTACTTTCTGGATCTTTTTAAAAATTATGAACAGAAATGGGATGTTTTGACAAATCCACTTTCTCTTGTACTTCCAGCTGAATATCCTATGGAGATGCGAAGCAACTTAGGCACTTTTATGGAGACATGCAGTAACGATAAAATAAGCTGCTCTTCCCCCGATACATTGCCTGAAGTGTTGCAAGGTAAAAGGATTGCTAAAACATGGTCCCCCGGAAGGGGACACTAAAAAGAACAAAGAGAATTTTTGCATCTTTTACTGAGCCTATTGACAGTGTGTCTTCAGCGAAATCAGTCTGTGCCTTAGGTCAGAGGGAAAAGATTGTCCTCTGATTTTCTATTTAGGATGTAGGATTGTCTTTGTCGGGAGTCATCCCGACACCTTAAAACCAGAAAAGAAGATTCATCTGAATTAAAAGTAGCTCTGTGTATAAGAGCTGTTATAATATGTCTCTTTATGTCTTTCAAGCTGGAACCGTTAGGCAAAGAAGCCGAATCCCCTAAATGATTCCCCTTGTTCAAGCAACTGGGGAAAATACAGAGAATTCAGAGCTCTGAAGGTTAACTAAGGAGACTGGTCTGTTTATTTTCTCCTGTATTGTTGCTTATATTCCAGAAGAAGATAATACAGAACGAGCTTGTGACACGCTTCTTATGTGCATAGTTACAGTTCTGAATCATGGCCTGAGAAATGGAGGTGGTGTGGGTGATATACTCAGGAAACCATCTAAAGATGTAAGTACATTTGGGGCAATCTATGTAAGAAATAACTGACCAAGCTGTATATTTCTCTGAAATCAGGAATGCTTCAGAATTTACCAGATTGCACATAATGCTTTAATGCAAACATGTTGAATACTCTATAAGGGTAGCCCCATGCGGTGCTGGATGAAAATGTCTATTTCGTGTCTCCAACATAGATTTAAACGTAGCTCCTTTTTGTATTCAGTTGAACAGTTACTTACTTATTTAAAATATTACACAGCTGCCCATCTCATAACGGTGACTCTGGGCGCCATATAAGAATTGAAGCAGAAACCATAACACAAACTTTACAAGGCCCAGGTTTAAAAAAATAAAAACATATTAACAGTAGCAGTGCTTGTCTAACTTCTTGGCACAAATACCTGGGAAAAGAGGTCTTCAGCATTTTGCAAAAGATTAACGGGACATCTGGCTCTCCTGGAGGATGCTGCTCTGTAGAGCAGGCACTGCCATTGAGAATACAGCATTTTAAGCTCCAATAAGATGACATTGTTAGATGGAAGAGATCTAGAGCACAGTCTCTATAAGATCTAGTGGCCAAGCAGAAACATTGGGAGAGAGGCAGCTGCTCAGATAGCCCCTGTATGTCATGTAGGACTTTATGGTGGTAATTAACATCTTGAATCAAAACTGCATTGTGGACCATCTGCAACTTCTGAATACTCTACAAGAACAATCCCATGCAGAACACATTGCAGTAATCCAAACAGGAGATTATTGAGTCACCGTGAACAAGGCCTCGTGGTCTAGGGATTTCTCTCCAAGCTACTTCTCCTCTTTTCTCTCTGATCCCCTTTCCTTTATGCATCAGCTTGGCTACTTCTTTTTCAATATTTACAATATCAAGTCTTTCTATTTCATATTAATTGGAGTTTTGCTGGTACGCTATGCTCATTCTCAGTAACCACATTTTTCTGCAACAGTTTCTAGTGGGCAATATTTTTTATATAACACTGGAAAAGGGAGAACTATACGTGACTAATAATGACTATCCTGATTTTTTATATATTAAAGGAATCTCTGTTTCCTGCTCGAGTGATCTATGACCTTCTCTTCTTCTTCATTGTCATAATCATAGTCCTCAACCTCATATTTGGTGTCATCATTGACACCTTTGCAGATCTAAGGAGTGAAAAACAGAAAAAAGAGGAAATACTGAAGACAACATGTTTTATATGTGGTAGGTAGAGAAATACAGTTCTTATACTCAACAAATATCCTCCAAGAATTTGCAAGAAAAATACTTTTTCTTTTTTGGTATTAAACGTTTTGTTAATTTCTAGGGATTTGTTTAAATATCAAACTCTTTTGCATCAGTGAGAGAAAACTGGTCATATCCTTTATAATTAGCAAGATTAACTCTTGTTCCCAAGTAAATGTTATGAAACAATATTTCTGAAGGATATTGCATGATGGATTTAAAGAACTCTTGTATTTATCCAGTTTGCATCAAGATAGTTTGGAGATTGTTCTTATAGCAGAATGTAGAAATCTGTTTTTGAAATCTTTGAATAAAGACTGTTCCATGTTGGTATATTAAAAGAATCAATATGTAAGATTATTCTTCTGACAGAGCTAATATGGCAGATCTTTGAATTGTTTACAGTGCAGTGGAGAGGATTTATAGATCCAGTCTTATAATAATAGAAGCAGTAAAATTATTTGTTATGTCTCATCCCTTAAATTATACAGAAATGAAGAAAGCTTGGATCTTAGTAGATGATTAGCTTAGACTGTATGGAACTACTGGGAGCTCTGCTTACCTTTGGTATTCTACTCAAAACAAATTCCTAACCTAGGAATATATATAGTGTGTGTGTGTTTCATATTAGAATTTACTTGGTAGAGCCCAAGTTTAGAAAACAACAAAGTAAAACATGAAGGATTGAGCCTACTTATTTCCAGGTTATGGCGTACACTTAGGTAGTATGTGGAACATTTCTGCAATGAAAGTATGGTTAACTTCACTACAGTATCTAGTTGACTGATACATCCATAGATCATCTAAGAAAGTTGTCCTGTCCGCCTGAATAACTTCTTTACATGTGGACACAATTTTACAGTTTGACTTGAATAGAACTAGGATATGGCAGTACAAGGCCTTTAGGTTTAAGAGTGAGAATGTAAGCAACCTTGTGGGAATGAAATCAGTTCTATACAGTAGTATCTGTGTTTTAGCTTCCTTGTAGTTTAGTAAACATTTTGCAGCTTACAGGACATGCCTGGATTGCATCAGCATAATGTGACAACAAAACTATTGATTTTTGATGATCCCATATTTATTTTGCTAAAATAAGAGACTTCATCTTAATTTAAATTTTATATTACCTAACCATTCTAATGCATCTAATGCAGTGATGTGCAATTCATGAAAACTACCATTTAATAAATATATTAGTCTGGAAAGGTGCTCCCAAGGCTCCTTGGATTTTTGGCTAACATAAATTAACAGAGCTCTTATCCTACGATATGAAAGGGTTCCAAGTCTCAATGCACCATTTTTGTCTTTATGCCTTCAATTTATCCCCCAAATGAATGGAACATTTCATCACATTTCCCTCCAAATGGAAAAAAATGAAAATATCCCCAAAATGCTACCCTCCCTCCTCTGTTCAGATTTCAGAGCAATACGAAGCAGTCAATCAGGCATAGCAGTCTGAGCTCTGGAGATAGTGTTGGCATGAGAGATGTTTAACATGAGTAGGAAGAAATGATGCATTGGTTTCTGCTATGTGTAGAATTTTTGAGAACTCTTTTTTGAACAAATAATTCATCTCTGTGTCAAAATTGAGCACCCTCATATGAATTTTTCTGCTCCACTACAATTCATGCATTTTCTCCCCCACATTACTGAACTCAAGACTGAAAATATTTCAAAGGCTATCTGTTCTAAATGTCTGCTACAAACAGGACCAGTAGGTAGTGTCCAGTTTACTGCATTCAGATTGCTATAGACTATAAGTGGAAGACAAATGCGTTGAAGAAAAATTATTGGAAAACCACTTAGCAAGAGATAGAGGATCATAGTAGTTTCTGAGTAACATTACATTTGCTTTCACTTTCTCTATAGGGCTTGAAAGGGACAAGTTTGACAACAAAACAGTATCATTTGAAGAGCACATTAAATTTGAACACAATATGTGGAATTATCTGTACTTCATAGTATTGGTGAGAGTGAAGAATAAGACGGACTACACAGGGCCTGAAAGCTATGTGGCACAAATGATCAAGGTATGTATTGTATAACTTGATTCAAATGAAGTAACAATCAAGTTTGTTATTCTTTTGGAAAAAACGGTTCCGATTTTCTTGAAACTCTTCTCCCTGTTCCAGATTCTATAGATGCTCTCCATTATGAAGCTCACACAACACCTCATTGGATATTTGGTTTCTAATTTTTTCAAAAGATAGGGATTTATTCTTTATTATTATTATTTAGAAGGTCAGGGTTGAGATTGAGCCTGTTGCACCTCATCCAGATCCGCATGGCCTCCAGGCACTGGGACATCACTTCGACGGCATCGTTGGGGTGGCCTTGGGTGGAGATGTACAACTGAGTATCATCAGCGTACTGATGGTACTTTACCCCAAAGCCACAGATGATCTCACCCAGCGGTTTTATATAGATGTTGAACAGGAGAGGCGAGAGGACAGACCCACGTGGCACCCCACAAGTGAGGCACCACGGCGTCGACTTCTGCCCTCCCGCCAACACTGTCTGTGACCGGTTGGAGAGGTAGGAGGAGAACCACCGAAGAACGGTTACTCCCACTCCCAACCCCCCCAACTGGTGTAGCATGATACCATGATCGATGGTATTAAAAGCCGCTGAGAGGTCTAATAGGACCAGGATAGAGGAACATCCCCTATGCCGGGGCCTCCAGAGATCATCTACCAACACGACCAATGCTGTTTCTGTGCTGTACCCAGGCCTGAAGCCGGACTGGAGCGGGTCCAGATAGACAGTTTCATCCAGGAACCGAGGGAACTGCCGAGCAACCACACTCTCTACAACCTTTGCCACAAAAGGAAGGTTGGAGACTGGATGATAATTACTCAAAACAGCTGAGTCCAGCGAAGGCTTCTTGAGCAGGGGCCTCACCACTGCCTCCTTCAAGGTGGCAGGTAGGAAATCCTCCCCTCAGAAAGCATTCACAATGCTCTGGAGCCAGCCTCGTGTCACCTCCCAGGAGGCCAGCACCAACCAGGAGGGGCATGGGTCCAATAAACATGTGGTTGCCCTACGTTGCCTCAGGATCCTGTTCATGTCCTCAGGAGCAACAGCCTTAAACTCATCCCAGACTTTTACTTGGAAAAATTCTGAAACATGCAGGCAGACTATTCTTCCATGGAATTTATATAATTCATGTTTTCACTAATTATTTGGGCAGTCAGGATGTAGGCTGAATCACCACCAATTTATAAATGACAACTAGTCCTGCCTCTTTTTACATGTAATATAGATAAGGAAGTTGAAATTCCGAACCCAATGCTGAGGTAGCATAATGGAGGGCCAATAGAATCAAGTCAGAAAACATAAGATTAAGTTGAAATATTTGGCTGAATGTTTATGCTGTTCTGGAAGACAAAAAATTCCACCGAATATCATATGAAAGTGATGTTAGACTCATCATTGCCACTGGCAGTAATAATTTGGTGGTTCACAGCATTTGCTAATCAGGTAACACATAGTTCAACCCTAAGCTGCAAATATTCTCTTCTATCAGTACTTGCTAATCAGGCATGTCTCATATAGATCTATGAGATCTATTGGGTATGTCTCATATAGTGTATGTCTCAATTGGGTATGTTTCATATAGATCTAGAGCTTATTCCTGGAAAGAGGGAACACTGTGATGACTGTTTTATCTCCCATTGTTCTTGCAATTACTCGAAATAGACTGGAAATGTTTTAACTATTCTACAATAGCTGCCAGTATATTTCCAGACACATTTCAAAGTGTTTGATTGTCAAAATTTCAGATTTGGGATTAGGTTACCTTAAAGAAGGTTCTCTGATATTTACCTCCTAATTACCATTTTCTGCTAGGTACAGTACCTTCAACTCATTCAGCAAATGAGTCAGTAGCAAAAAAGGAGAAGGCATTACTAATGAAAGCATCAACCCAGAAAGACTCATCTGGCACTTACATAGTATTTTCACTTCTTCATATTAAGAAGAGATTTTTGATATTAGGTTTTAGATCTCATACAAATTTTGCTTCAATCTAGGGATTGAACAGATCTTACTCTACTGCCTTGCTATATATTTTGTCTCTAAAAATTCTAAACTGTTTAAATTCCTGTTTTTTCAATAATCACTGCAGAACAAGAACTTGGACTGGTTCCCCCGGATGCGAGCCATGTCCCTAGTCAGTAATGAAGGTGAAGGAGAACAGAATGAAATTCGATGTCTTCAGGATAAACTGAATTGCACCATGAAGTTGGTATCTCATCTCACTTCACAGCTGAACGAGTTAAAGGAGCAGGTAATCAAAGCATTTTTTTTTACTGGACTATATATTTCTAACATAGAAAGGGTCAAGTGATCTATTTTGAAGGACAAACATACAGTATATCTCTCACTAAAAATGACATACTGATTTCAGAAAAATGTAGAACATGCATTCGGTTTCCTGACAGATCCTCAGCTATGTCAGAAAGAAAATTATTTATTTTATTAGATTTTTATACCGCCCTTCTCGTCACGGACTCAGGGCGGTGTACAGCAAATTAAAATAACACAATAACAAACATTAAAATGTTTAAACAAAATATTAGAAGGCTGTATTAGATATTCTCCTTAATTCCGACTGACAAAGTGCTGAAGTTATTGTGAACCATTGAAAACCTCTATAAATAGACTTTATATTACAAATGCACAGCTTCTGGAGTTCATGAAAGTATCACATGGCTAACACTTCATTGGCTCAAGGAAGAAAAATGACACCTGCTATTTTTACTAATAGGCAGCCCATTTGTAAATATGAGTTATACGTAAATCATATATTCTTAACTTGGCAGCTACCTGTATCCAAGGCATAAGTGGAATGAACTGTTTAGGTATTAGAATATCTAAAAGGCAGCTTGGAAACAGGAAAAAAAGAAACATCAAGAGGCTACATGCAAATGTACCCAGCTAAAACTATGCATCAAATGATATGATGAAAATATTAGACATTAAAGAAATCACAGTTTTTGGAAAATTATTAGAAAACATTACCACCTCCCCAGAAGGCATTAAGACACTATTTCAAATATTTGTCAGTCTCTGCTTTAAAAAAATCTGAGTTCTTTAGAAAGTTTAAAAATTACATGGGAAAAAGATTTAAATGTAAAAATTAAAAGAGATAATTAATTGGCAGTAGAGTGAAGTGACAATTTATAATCTAGTTCACCTTAGATATTAACATTGTTTCAGAATAATCCATACTAAAGTTTAAGATTATAAATATATGCCACTATACTTATGTATCACAAGTATTCTTTAATCACCACAAAAGTAACAAAAGAAAATGCTCCTATAGTACGCTTTCTAAGAGACTCAGTTTTAACAGGAAAGTTGGATTCTTACAGAGCAACATATATTAAAAGATCTTAGGATGGCATTTCTTCATAATTTTGATGGTGGTAAAATAATTAACCACAAAGTTACTATACTGCTGATTGTGATGATCAAAAATGTCCTAGTATGGAAGCAGAAGGACAAAATATCTTTATCTTAATAGGAAAAAGATGGGAAAATTCAACATTTTATCTATTAAACAATCACCATTATCAGAATAGTTTACATATGTGTGGAAACGCATATAAAATAAACAGATCTGCAGATTGACAAATAGCAAATTAACAATTATTTCTGGGGTAATTCTGGTACCTGTCTCTGTATAGGGAAAAAAAGGCATGTATTTATTATAATAGTTGAAAGTTAACTTTTCTTTCTTTCTGTCTTGAACATACATACCGAAACCTGCAAGGGAGATGTTATAAACAAAGAAAAACACAGAACAGTCAAAGTAAAATAACCAAGGATCGGAATGTAGTCCATTTAAGGAAACAGATAAGCATTTGAGCCTCTCAGTGCCACCATGGGGAGGGGGGAATCTGCACCTTTGCTGGACTTTCATTTGCAACACTTGCATGGAAATTAGGGAAGGGGCCTGTCTTTGGAGATGGTATGGACATCTTCCCAGATGGTCTTCGCCAGCTTCAAGGCTATCATTCCCTGGGTGTGAACTCTCCATCTGCCTAGCACCTCAGCATTCTCAAAACATCCTTATGCCATCATATTGGCTATCAGCAAACTGGTCATGGGAATCGCAAGAATTGCTTTACGCTTTGCATGGGAATCTCAGATCCCGCCTGATTTTACTGCTACCTGTTTCAGTAAAAGTTTCTCAGATTCAATTCAGTGGATTCCAGAGTGGTGCTTTCCCTCAGAAGCAGAGATTTCCCAGACTTCAGCAACTGACAATGAAGGGTCCGACACTCCCGCACCCACCGCGTCTGCTGCAACAGCTGCAGCCCCAGGAGCAGTGCTACAAGCCCTAAGGTGAGCTACTGTCCCAGCGAAAGGTGCCCTGGTCAAAAATATGAGCTGAAACCCTTCCCTTTGGAGGTGAAATTCAATAGGAACTCTAAAGAACTGTGATTTTTCGCTACCCATGTTTTGACCTACATGCAGGAGTATGGTCCTGATCTGCCTTCAGAGGCAACCAAAATGAGAACCATCACCTTAGCCCTGGAAGGGGCTGCTGCAAGATGGATGGTCACACTGTACAGTGAGTATGTGCTGTAGTTACAGAGTTTTGACTGTTTTGTGACCATGTTTTGCTGATGTTTCAAAGACCCCTTGGCTGACCAGAAAGCAATGGACCACATCAAAACGATCTGCCAAAGCTGTCGGGGTGTGTGGCTGAATATACTAAGAAGTTTTGAGATTTGGCCTGACCAACTAGCTCCAAAGAAATCCTATCTGGCTGCTACAAAGATGGCTTGAATGATGACATCAACAACACCTGCATCTCAAGAAGCAATCCCCCCTGACTTCATGATTGGTTCATGTTGGCTAAGGAAGTTGAGATAGATTGAGCAAGAAACAAGCATCGCCGAGAGAGGAACTGGAAACTATACCCCTCTGAAAGGTGAGAGCCAAGAAAGCTGCAAAACCAGCAACCACACTCCACAGCCTGTTTCACATGTGGCAAGGAGGGACAACAGGCAGTGGATTGCAGGAGTGGGCACTTCACCAAGATAATCAGCCTCCAAACCAACCAAGCCACCTCCATGAGCCTGCGAGTTTGCATTGAGTTCCTTCCACCTCCTCCCACCTCCAGCGACCAAGGAAAGAACTTTGCGTCCCCTCCCAATGAGTCCACGGGATCAAGTGACTTGGATGGTGATGAAGACTTTCTACGTAGTAAGTGGTCCTATCACACCAATGATGGTTCCCATAGAGCTCAGAATCTCGTTCTCATGATGTAAACTCAGTCTGGACGTGGTTTTGGAACACCTGCTGCATAATTAATCCAGTCCTTGT
This sequence comes from Pareas carinatus, assembly GCA_032468095.1. Lineage (NCBI taxonomy): Eukaryota > Metazoa > Chordata > Lepidosauria > Squamata > Pareidae > Pareas > Pareas carinatus. Next base: position 13,883 of record JANHFO010002858.1, on the reverse strand, counting down.
AGAGGAACTGAGAATAAGACAGACAGTTAAAAATACCAGTGGCCTTTTGTCAAATGCATGTGTTGATAATTGGGGGTATCTCTGTTACTTTTGTGACTGAGCCACTGGAGATGAGGATAAGGGCCCATGTAGAGAACCTGAGTTTTATAGTGGCCCCTGGCATGGACCACCCATTAGTGCTGGGGTTGGCGTGGTTTAACAAGTGGAATCCCTACCTTGCGAAACTCTACACTAATTGTGTCAGCCTGGAATCTGCGTTTTAGAACTTGCCCATTTTTCAGGGAGGGGTAGAGTTGTTTTAGTAACATTTGGGACATTTGACATACATGAACTGGAAAAAGAAATTACTGAAGCTTAAACTAATCAAGCCAGCTAATAAGCCAATCTAGGGCGAAACAACCCCCCTGCCAAATCGTGAGTTGGGGCAGCGATGGGAGAACAACAAAAAGACCTATCAGTGATCCCTAAGGAATACTGGACCTAAGGGAGGTCCTTAGTGAGTGAGAGTCGGATGAGTTATCCCCTCTCCAGCAAACAGACTGTGCCATAGAAATTATCCCGGGAGCCAAACTACCCAAAGCAAAGCTCTACTTGATGACCATGAGAGAATTAGAGGAGCTGCACAACTTTATCAATAAGAGCCTTAAATGAGCCAGCCAGTCCGACTCGGGGTGGCTGCCCCCATCTATATATATAAAAATGCAGGCATGTTTGTGTCTGGTAAGTGATCCCGGAAAGTACTGAACCGATTGGGTTCAGACTTTCCGGGAGGGTCGGCAT
>JANHFO010002856.1:53523-64735 GCA_032468095.1 Pareas carinatus | reverse complement strand
AATGACAGCTCATTCTTTTACTACACTGTTAACTCCATCTAAGTCACACTGTCGCCATTACAGAGCCACAGCAACGCGTGGCCAGGTCAGCTAGTGTTTTTATATATATGCTATATACTGGCATAGTGGGAGAGTAGCTGATAATCAAGGATGAATTCACTTCGCCTCCAGAACGTCTCCACACATTCAAGGCAGTTTTGAAAAGATCCTTGCTATTACAATGGCATAAGTCAAAACTGAGCCTAGTTGTAGCAAGTTAGGGCCTTTTCTGGGTTTTTTTTTCAAAAGAACATAATTTTAATGATATGGATCCTGTTGCATGCCTATAACAATGGGAAAAAGAGGTCATAACTCTGAAAGGCTATATAAATAGAGATTGTAAAAAATAAATGTCTGAATTTACATAAACATTTTTTTGTCATTCAACATTTACTACTGTGAAGAAGGAAATTACATACTGTGTTCCCCCCAAAATAAAACCAGGTCTTATATACATTCTTGTTACAAATGACGCATTAGGGTTTATTTTCCAGTTAGGTCTTATTTTTGCGGAAATACGATACTAAATGTGTCCATCTGACTGAGGATCTTAACTGGGCCTTATTTTGGGGGTAGGGCTTATATCATGAGCATCCTAAAAAATCATGCTAGGGGTTATCTTCCAGTTAGATCTTATTTTGGGGGAAACAGGGTAGTGAGTATGCAGATACAAGCTGTCTCCACATTTTTAGTTTTCTGATGATATTACAACAGTTGCTTCTACAGCTCATAAAGTGAGTTGTGTTTTTGGACTGACAACAACTTTTGATTCATTTATTTGAATGGTGTTCAACACCTGTACTTGATGCTTCTGTCTTTCGCCTAAAATAATGTTTTCAGCAAAACCTATATTTGTCAGAAATTGGCTGCTCAGCATGACTTTCCTCACTTCAACATAAAATACTCTTCACAACTGAGGAATAATTCAAATGCAATCTCTGAGCCCTGGTGGACTTTTGAATAAAAAGTGAAGCAGTTCTTCTTTCTTCGTTGACAAATATTTATCTATTATAACAAGAATAAGCAAGTTTACTCTAGAGCAGGGGTCTCCAACCCCCAGTCCATGGACCAGCACTAGTCCACAGCATGTCAGCAACTGGTCCACAGAAATAAGCCAAGCCCCATTTGCAAGATGCAGGCAGCATTCAAAACTATGCCCCCTCTGGTCCTCAGAAAGACCTTTTTCAATGGAACTGGCCCCTGGTGCCCAAAATGTTGGGGGCCACTGCTCTAGAGTCTCATGGCCTGATGTGTTCTCAGTTGCATCAATCTGAGTGTTTAAAGGCTAAGCCTACTAGCAGTAGTTGTGGAAAGCTCTGACTGTTAACTATTGAAAGCCTGTTAATAATCGTGTTTTATCATTGCAAATCTCCAGCCTTGCTTCCTTCTCACACTCTTTCACATGGCGACAAAGGTGGGATTCCTGGGGGGAAAAGTACAGAGGAGAAATGAAGTGAAGTGAAGTGAAGTGAAGAAGTGAAGATCAAACAGCTTCAACACAATGTCATCAATCCACTCGCCGACTCCCTACAATCCAAAAGAAATTTGGGGTGCTTATATGATAAGATTTGATTTCTTCATAGAAGCTCATGATATCCCAAACATAACAGATAATCGAGGGAAAGCACTCTTCCTGAACCATTGTAGCCATGAAGTTTTTGAATCCGCAAGAACTTTAGCTGAACCAAATACACTGCAGGCAATTTTTTGGACTGACTTTAAAAATGCTCTGAAGACGCACTATGCCCCCGCTCCATCCAAATTCGTGAAAAGATATGAATTTAGACATAGAATGCTGTGAAATGGGGAAACAATAAACCAATTCGATGCTGAATTAAGGAAGGTGGCAGTGCACTGTGTATTCGCTGACTTGGACAACAGCCTGCTCAAACAAATCATATTTGGAGTCAGAGATGTGTGACTGCAAAGACGTTTGTTGACTAACACAAACTTAACACTATGAATTGCATTAGATGAAGCCAGAGTGGCAGAGTCGTCATCTAATGCTGCCGAGTTCTTGCAGGAAATAGCTGGGGCTCCTGCTACAGAGAGACCGACTATGACGGTGCACCAAGGCACTTGCAAGGATGACAAGGAAAACAGTGAGGAGAAAATTAGCAAGGTATGCCAGACAACCCGAAACCAACCTGAACTGAAACACAGATGTGCCCGCTGTGGCAGACAGCACCCTGAGCAACCTATTGGTTTCAAGAAACGATTTGCAATCACTGTGAAAAGAAAGGGCACCTGGCCAAGGTCTGCCATGCAACGCTGCCAGCAGAAGCAACCCCACAACCCGACATACCAAGACAAGCAATGCCTAAGTCAACTCAAGACTGATAACAGCCGTGGAAGGCAAAAAAATCAACCCAGTTGATGAACACCTTCCAGATCAAAATCGGTAGCAACTGTTTGAGTGGCAAGAAAAGATCACTATTACCGTCAGCATTAAAGGATTTTCTTGCCAGATGGAAGTGGACTCCGGCTCAGAAATCATGTCGTGGGCCAACCTTAAGTGAACATTGCCTAACTTATGGAGGGAACAGCTGCAGCGGCAAGTGCTTAAAATAAGTGACTCTCAGGGAAACAGTTTACCTGTTTTGGGGCTGATTAATGTCCTCGTTCATTATCACCAGTTTACAGGGAAACTACCAAAAACTGTCATAGGGAGATGACTGCCAAGTCTGTTAGAATTAGATTGGTTCAGTTCTTTGAGGCTAGAAGTAACCGGAGTTCATTCCATGAAATGGCAATGGGGTGAGGATCTCATCAGCTAATTTAAAGAAGTGTTCAACAATGACATAGGCAAGTACATTGGCAACCCCATTTCTATTAGCCTAGACCCCCAGATAGCCCCAATAAGATTAAAACCCAGACATGTCCTGTTTGCCTTAAGACCAAAATTAGATGCAGAATTTGACAGATTAATAATCCAGGGAATTTTAGTGCCAATTGACCACGCTCATTGGGAGACCCCAATAGTCACGGTGGTTAAAAAAGACGTCTCAATCCGCATTTGTGCAGATCATAAATGCACCATTAATAAGGCATTGCAACAAAGTGCTTATCCGGTGCCAGTTATACAGCATTTGTTGCACTCCCTGGGTCCAGGAATTTTTTTTGCCAAGCTGGATTTAGCCCAGGCTTACCAGCAACTGCCCATTGATGGTGCCATGGCTGAGGTACAGACTATTGTGACTCAACGTGGTGCCTTTAAAGTCACTAGATTACAATTCAGAATAAATGTGGCCCCAGGAGTATTATGGAAAGGTTACTGCATAAGATTCCTGGGGTTGTGTCTTATTTTGATGACATTCCCATCACAGCAGAAAACAAACCCCAATTACTGGCTAGGTTGCGAACAGTGTTTCAGATCTTTAAGGCAGCAGGACTTAAACTGTGCAAAGACAAATGCCAAATTAGAGTTTCTGAGGTCGAATTCTTGGGGTACCAAGTAGATAGCAAGGGTATTCACCCCACTAGTGAGAAAGTTGAGGCTATAAAATGGGCTCCAACTCCGACCAATAAGACAGAATTGCAAGTCTTTCTTGGGCTCTTAAATTTTATCATAGCTTTCTTAGGAACAAAACTACTGTAGCCAATTCCTTATATAGGCTTTTGTAAAAAAAAAACAGCTCCTGGATATGGTGAAAAAGCGAGGACGCATCTTTAAAGGCAGTTAAGCAGCTCTTCCCTAGCGACCAGTTTCTTATCTGCTATAACACTACTTTGCCATTGGTGTTAATTTGTGATGCCTTTCCATTTGGCATTGGGGCCGTGCTTAGCCACACATACCCTAATGGAACCGAAGCCCCTGTGGTGTTTTATTCTAGGACACTATCCTCTGCAGAAAGGAACTATATTCAGCTAGACAAGGAGGTGCTTGCCCTGGTAGCTGCCTTCTGCCCCTTCCACGAATACCTATTTGACAGGCATTTTACTTTGGTCACAGAGCATAAACCATTACTAGGTATGTTGGCTGGTGATAGGGGAGATAGGTGATTTGGGAGAGGGGCGGTATATAAATTTAAAAAATAGGCCAATGCCAACTGCCTTGTCTCCCATGCTCATTCACTGGTCTATCATTCTAGCTGCTTATTCCTATTCCTTGGTTCATCAGCCAGGGCAAGTTGTGAGGCACACCAATGCTTTCAGTCGCTGACCCCCTCCCTGTCTCTGAGGATGAGCTTGATATGAACTGCCCTGGGTCACTATTTAGACATGGCAATAATTACATCTGCCAAGGTCACTGCCAACTCTGTGAAGGACCCCACCCTGAAACCTGTTATGAACTGGGTGGGGAGGGGTGGCCAAAAGGACCGGCACTGGATAAATACAAACCATTCATAATGCGAAGGGATGGACTTGCGGTTCAACGTGATTGTCTGTTATGGGACAGCCACGTTATTATACTCAGTCAACTTCTAAAACAAATCCTGGCAACCTTACAAGAATGCCATCCTAACATTGCTACAATGAAAGCTCTAGCCAGGAGCTTTGTATGGTGGCCAAACATGGGCTTGGAAATCAAGCAACAGGTTGCAGTGTGTTCAATCTGCCAGCAGTCCCGGCCTGCCCCACCAAAGTTACCTGCACAAAAGTGGGAACACCCAAGGGCACCCTGGTCTAGGTTGCACCTAGATTTCGCTAGCCCCTTCCATGGCCAGACATTTTTCATAATAGCAGATGCCTTTTCAAAATGGCTGGAAGTGAAATTAATGCAGGACACAGCAACGGCAACGGTCATTAAAACACATCAAACCCTATTTGCCATGCATGGCCTGCCTGATGTGGTAGTAATGGACAATGGGCCGCAATTTACTGCCACACAGTTTGAAGGTTTTTTAGCATCCCAGGGGATCCACCATGCATTGGTGACTCCTTTTTACCCAAGTAGTAACGGATTGGTGGAACGTGCAGTCCGGTCAGCTAAAGAGGCTCTGGGAAGACTTTACCCTGGGAACTGACAGGACCATATTAACATGTTCCTGGCCTGGCAACATGTCACGCCCAGTAAAATGACAAAGAAAAGCCTGACCAAACTTCTTTTCAGGTGAAAGATTCAGTCAATCTTAGACGGTCTGCTCCCTGATTATGCCCCCCAACAGATCATCCAAGAATACTGAAATGCCTGGGAATTGGAAGGAAAACGATTGGGTTTGGGCCAGGAATTATGCATTGGGGCCAAAATGGATACTGGGACAAATAGACAAAATATTAGGCCCATGTTCCTTTTCCATCAAATTAACCAATGGCTGGCTATGGCGTCACCATGTTGAACAGATTAGGTGAGGCCTAGCTACCATACTACCACCCCAGTCCACGGCCGATAGTAATGCCCTTATTGCTCTCTCCCCAGGGTACATTGACCCCAAAGAGTTGGAGGACTTACCGGAGTGGACCACCTTCCAGCGATGCATGAAGAGTGCAGAATCCTCATCTTCTTTGGGGTTGGGCCTTGTGTCTTCCAGGAGCTTCCACTAGAATCTCCAGAGTCAACGACAGCACTGACCTCCCAGGTTGCTGTGTTGACTGGAAATGAACTGCACAGGTCAACCCATCAGAGTAAACATCTGACGTATGTAAATAAGTATGTCTGCACTCAGACAGACTCGTCTAGAATAGGGAGGGGTGTAAAATTCCAGAGCCAGAGTTCCTTGCCGAAGGAAGCAATTAGTAAGCATTTGCTTCCCCCTGCTGCTGGAGACTGGAGACTGTCGGCTGTCCGGCTCCTGTTCTTTGGTTGGCTAAAGTGTGCCAGCACTGGTATTTATAACCTAAGAAGACTAGCAGTAGTTGTGGAAAGCTCTGACTATGTTAACTGTTGAAAGCCTGTTAATAAACGTGTTTTATCATTGCGAGTTTCCAGCCTTGCTTCCTTCTCATGCTCTTTCAGTTACTATATTTGTAGGAAATAATGGGCAACAGTAAATGCTCTTCTGAGGTTGCATATCAAGTCTGCAGTGTTTCAAGGCAAACTGTGAGGCTGGCCCCCACTTCCCAGGAAAGAACAACCCTTCACTCCAATGTGAAATAGAGAAAAGGTACTTTTACTGGGTGGTTAAGTACAGCATGGTTAGGCAAGCTCTGAATACATTCAGTATGGGATTACAGAAGAGAAGAGATCTGCCTGGCCCCCCAAAGTCCCTCAGTCAATCAATGCTGTAGTGGCATTGAATGAATCATTCAGATGTAACTGGGTCCAGTGTCCTTGAGGTACCTCCGACAACACGTGCCTGGCTCCCATCAGCCATCTGCCAAGGTCCTCAATCAGTTGCCTGTCCAAGACTGCACTCTTTTCCTCCTCCAGACAAGGCAAGGCCAGTCCCACCTCGCATGTCACATCTCACTCAGCCCCCTTCCTCCAGGTATGGCAGATGCTTACAGCAGCTGACACAAACATTTCCTTCTGGTCTATTTGTAAACAACACTATGTGGAATGAAAAATTAGGGTAGAATGCAAGCAGCAACAATTCCTCTTTGTATCTATCACTGGGTCACTTTTGGAAAAGATAGAAGGCATCATTCTTCGCCCTCCCAGAAGTGATTGGGCCAATCTCAAGAACCTTTTCTTGCTACCACGTGTGCTCTGCTTTTTTTCCCTTATTCTACCCTACTCAGAAGAGGGGAAAGTGTGTTTTGGCAGGGTTTGGAGAGAGGGGAGAAGGTACAATTTGTTGAGGTTACTTTAATATTGTAATACTAGAGAAGTAAAACACCAAACATAAATAATAGGATCAGTGGCATCTCTATCAAATTATTGAAGTCCGTACACATCCCTCCGAAGACCAAGCTTGATTTGACAGACTGTGCCATGTTGTGAGTACAGGTAGCTCAATCTATAATGGTGCACAGGTCTGATCAAATCAGCTTCTGTGACATATATATATTTTAATTTAATTTATTTAGATTTATATACTGCCCTCCTCCCGAAGGACTCAGGGCGGTGAACAGCCATTAAAAAATGCAACATATACAAAAGCTAAAAACCAAGTAAAATGAAATATTAACAGGGCCGATACTAAATTTTAAAACTATTAAAATTTAAAACTCCAAAACCCCACGACAAATTAATAAAAATAACCCGGAAAAGGGGGAACAATGGGAATTAGGACAACCCCAGTTTGGATGAATAAATATGTTTTGAGGGCACGGTGAAATACAAGGAGGTCAGGAATCCATTAGGCACCTGGGGTGGAACCATTTAACTTGTTGCACCTCCCTGGGGTGGGGTGGGGTGGTAAAGAAGTCAAGTTAAAGGAAGGAATGATCTGACCATGACAAAGGTTCGATGACTAAATCCCCTAGCTGCAGATCATTTGACCACTGACCAGAAACAAAAATCAAGTTCAGTGTGTGTCCCCCTGTGTGTGTGGGCCCCTGAATTAATTGGGTCAGGTCCATGGCTGTCATGGAAGCCATGAACTCCCGAACCACATCAGATGTCTTGCCAGCAGATGGCAGATTGAAATCTCCCATGACTATAAGTTCGGGAGTCTCAACTGCCACCTTGGCAATTACAATGAGCAGCTCAGGCAGGGTCGCCGTCACGTGGCAGAGAGCCAGGTATGTGATCAGCAAGCCCTTCTGCCTCCCAGGGCCCCACTTCACAAGTAGGGACTCACAACCGGCTATCTGAGGAACAGTGGCCTCCCTCAGACAAAGTCCTTCCTTAACAAGGACCGCCGCCCCCCCGCCCCTTCTCTGGGCCTGCAGCTGATGGAATGCAAGAAAACCTGGCGGACACATCTCAATGAGGAGAACTCCCCCCTCTTGGTCCAGCCAGGTTTCTGTAATCCCCACCAGGTCTGCGCCCCCTCCTTTACCAAGTCACAGATGAGGGGTTTTTTATTTACCACGGATCTGACATTGCACAACATCAGTCGCAGACCCGAGTCCTGAAAGCCTGGACCACCTAGACCACTGGGAGAGCCCTGGGGGTCGGCACGCATCACCGCTTGTAAACAGCTGAGCCATGCGCCCTTCACCAAATTTGCCCCCCCCCTCATGCCGTAATTACCCCTCCCACATAACCTACCAATGGGGAACCCTAGTTGTTGAGGTCTTCTCCTCCCGATGATCCCCGAACCCTCCCTGCTGTGCCCAGCTAGACCAGGCATTCCACAATGTCCCAATTTCTCAGAAACCCTGTAAGATCCACCCAAACCCCTTAAAATTTAATTAAATATCCCCACAATTTATGCTTGGCTGCGAGCCATCTCTCGGGGTTCCAATACCCATCATAGAAATAGGCCCTCGATAATGTGGAGGGCCATAGCTGTGAAAGGGGGGAATTTTGTAGCATGCAGAGTTGAGCCGCTGAGTACATAGATAAAAAATGTATAGGAGCCACCAAGGGTACAGGGGGTTAGAGCAGCAGATTCAGGACAATGCTAGTTAATACAGCACCATGTTAGTCCAGGGAGCAGCCAAAAGAACAAGTCCGAGTCCAGAGTTCAGAACCAGTTCAGGGCAAGGCCTCTGTGATTCTGATGGTGAGGGCTGCTACCATCCCCACTGCCACCACACCACCACACAGCAAGTTGTCTATGGCATCTATGGCATCAGCCACCACGATCTTGGCTCCACCCCTGCTGCCACCACCTCATCACATGGGGCTTCGGCAGATCACCTCCGTGGTGCTGCCATCACCGACACTGTCACTTGCTCCGAGTTGGTAAACTGGAAATTGCCGGAAGCTACCGGTTCCCTCGCTTCCCTCGCAGACCCACCGGTGCCATTTTCGGGTAGGCCTCTGCGGTACAATCCGTCGTGCAGGCTGCAGCCACCAATCTCCTTCCGCTGCCACTGCTGCAATGCCCATCTCCTCCGCAGATGGGGGGGACCTCCCATCCACCTTCCGAAGTCCCCCCACACACCCTCGCCATTCTCAGGTTGGTGGCCGCGGTCTTCATTCTCCTCTCCTCGCGGCCACCGCTGCCAACAGCTCTGTTAACGAGTCTATCGACGAGTCCGTGAGGGGCCCCCTCCAAACTACCTCCCCGGCAAAGCAACTCAGGCCACTGGCTCCCATTGCCCCTCACCATCAGAAATTAAAATAAATGGGCGTGGCTCTGCGTTGCATCGTTTGCCGCTGCCGAAATCGCAGCACTGCTATCGCAGCCGCCAGCCAGCTGATTCCAACCGGTTTCAATTTTGAGAGCTCCGGCAAGTTCAAGCTTAGTGCCCTTCGCTCCCCGATGCTCCAGGAGGGGGGAAAAGCCCTCCTGGGTAAGGGGAGGACTTCCCATGCTGATGCTGCAGCCGGGACTGGGCAACTCCAGCCCCGAACCCAAAAAATTGGCCACTTCTCACCCCAACACCCGCAGCTCCACTCAGCGTTCCTCCATTTTGGCCATCTTAGAGTTTCATTAGGTGCTGTCAAAAAGGCATCATAATAAAACAATATTGATCTTATTTTACAATATCCTATGTAACATCTTTGAAATGATATTTCTGGGATTTGCTGTTATTCCTCTAATATGCACAATGAAAACTACTCCAAAAAAATAACACAAAGTAAAATATGAAGCCTGCAACCAGTCTGCAGATAGCTCATGAAATGAAAAACACTTTCCTGAACTGTACAGTGTCTCGATCACTGATTATGAAGTCTGTACCAGGAATGAAAGTCTTTGGCACAGACACACTCTTCGACTGCATTCACACATATTTAACCTGACTGTTTAATCAAATCATTCTCTATAGTTTCACAATACATTGAACCATAATCCCTGGATTTGCATAAAGTAAAAACTAAGCAAAGTTAACAGTATCCAAGATATCATGTTATGAAGTTTGATAAGCTTGTATGTGAAAACAGATTGTTTCAGTTTATGTCTCTGTTCATCTCTGTGTGCATATACATGCAATACAGCAAAAATGAGGTACAGTATTTTTAGGAGTCTGCAAGGTTGCCATTTACCATAGCCAAGGATATACTCTGCAACTCCAGATCAAAAATATTATTTATTTCTCTCACATATCCACATTGTTGTGCATTTTTTTAAAAAGAAAATTTCCTATACATTATGAACATTTTTAAAATTTATACATTTTATACAATTCTTTCCATTTGCATCTGTCTTTATTATGCAAATTTTGTATGCAAGTTTTGTTTATTGAACTAAATTGTAAAATTCAAAGTCATATTCTTTAGAAAAAAAACTTGTTTTTCTATTCCATATATTGTTTGTGACTTTTGCTTTGGACTTGGCAACCTGCAGTCCTCCAGACACTCCAGAAGTAGAGGTTCTGCCAACATTACCCTTAACACTTGTCATGCTGGGAGGGACTTCTGAGTTCTGAAGTTTGGCACCATCTAGAACAGTGGTTGCCAACCTGTAGACCCTGTCGGTGAGCTGCAAGGGGCCTGTTAGGTTCGCCAGCAAGGAAAGACAGGAGCCTGGATCTGAGCAATGTTTTCGTTTATTTTGAAACTGAAACTGTAACCAAACTGCGCGCAGCGCTTAGTAACCAGAGCTCTCTTTATACTGAGCTCCCCCCAATAACGTCAACCAATCAAACGTTGGAGCTGGACAGTCTCCGTGCTGTCTGCGCTCCTAATGAAGGGGCGATCCCAAATTGGTCACTTCGGGCAAGACTGAGAACCAAACTTGCTGGATCCAACACCCCTCCCCTCATAGATAGTTTTGTCCACACACATAATGTTTTAAGTAATCCGGCTTGCGGCTTGCTCGCCTGGATTGCCGCGGCTCGGCCACCTGAACGGCCATTGGTGACTCTATAGGGAAACCCATTTGCGGAGCATCTACTGCCACATCTTCAGTGACCAGACCTGCATCGTTCCCTGTCACCAGTGCAGGCGCCTCTAGCCATGCCCAGCGTTGGAAGGGCCCCAAATCCGGCACGTTCAATCCTTCGTCTTGCTCAAAGTAACCTGTGGAGGAAGGTGGTGGCACATTAAGATCAGCAGCTGCTTGCTCTGTAGCCAGCTGTGGTGGCGCTTCGCGCAGCTGATCAATATTTCTATGCCAAACTCTCCCATTTGTTAACCTTACAGAATATGAACACGGTCCCAACACTTTCTCTATTTTTCCCCTAATCCATTTGTGACCCGTGGCATAATTTCTTGCCCATACAGAATCTCCCTCATTCAGTGACCTATTTATTGTTCCCTGCTGCCATTCTGTCCCCTGTCCATAGTCTGGGT
>JANHFO010002854.1:50349-60390 GCA_032468095.1 Pareas carinatus | reverse complement strand
ATTAGAATTAGAATTAGAATTAGAATTAGAATTAGAATTAGAATGTATTTGTCAAGTGTGTCTAGACACACAAGGAGTTTGTCTCCGGTGTACATGCTCAATACTTGCATACAGGCTATTTATCCTTTATATAGATATAAAGGATAAACAAATCTAAGAAAAAAAGCTCAGGCTTTGATCAATGATCATTGGTTTCAATCCACAGTAATAGTCTTCCCTGAGAAAGCTCTTACAAGCTTCGTATTTTACCAGCGCAATATTTCTCCCGCTTGAAGGCAGGATTTGCATTCTGTCAATCCCTTTCTCAAGGACAATGGGCAGAATTGGGGAAATTGACAAAAGCCGATGGCTAAAGTTATATTTTGTATTAAACTGTTTACGTGTCTGCCTCTGTCTGTTGATGAATTGGTAAGACTGGAGACGAGAGAGGTTTCCTGTGAATTATTATATTCCAAACAATAATACTTTAGCTTCTTTCAATATTCAAGGTTCTTGTCACAACTCCGAATTGCACCTGTCAGCCCTTTAACCTACCTCCATGTTATTCCTTCTCACTTCTCCTATGAGGATATTTGATGGACAGTTTTGGAAAATGAAGACCTAACTATAGAGAGAAAGAAAACCTGTATCAAAATTCAGGGACAATCCATTCACTTGGGGGTAAATTTGTGTTTTTCTCTCTCTGCTTAAATCAGGAAGAAAATTGGTTATAAATTAAGGACTATCTTCCTCACTTTTTTTATTAAATTAAACTAAAGTTAAATTTATAAACTAAATACAAAAAAAACCTCCCCAACGAACAAGAATAGACAAAATTGAAAAAGAAGACAAAAATAGAAAGACAATCACAGACATACAATAAACATTTCAATAAACTGAAGTCATAATTCATTACCATCAACCCTACAGCAGCTAATTTCTAGTCACCAATTCTGCAGATCACAGAAGAGTTCACTTGTTCCTCTAGCCAATGCTGAAGAATAATTGAAAGAGCATTACGATTCCTTTTGGGTGATTCTTTTTATCTATAGCACAGGGGGACATTGGTAAAAACATCCACGCACACCCATACAGACACACAAAAGCGTGTTGATGCCATCATTTTGCCTGAACAAAATGAAATTATTGAATCACTATTTAAGCTTCAATTAATTCTGAACTAAAACCTTGGGCGCTTTCTTCAATTAATCCCAACATTAATTCTGGCATTGTTCTAATTAACTTGAAAATCTAAATTTCTGTGCAAGTTGAATTGAATTCATGGGACAATAAAGAAACTAAATCTCTCTCTCTTTTTCTCTCGCTCTCTTTCTCCTTCTCTCTCTTATTCACTCCCTCTCTCTCTTATTCACCCTCGCTCTCTAATTCTGTCTCTCATTCTCCATCTCTCTCTTATTCTCTCTTATTCTCTTTCTTATTCTCTCTCTCTCTCTTTCTCCTTCTCTCTCTGATTCTCTTCCTCTCTCTCTTATTCTCCCTCTCTCTCTTATTCTCGCTCTTGCCTTCTCTCTCTCATTCTCCATTTCTCTTATTCTCGCTCTCTTATTCTCTCTCTCTCTCTCCTTCTTTCTTTTATTCTCCTTCTCTCTTTTATTCTCCTTCTCTCTCTTATTCTCTCTCTCTCCTTCTCTCTCTCATTCTCCATTTCTCTTATTCTCGCTCTCTTATTCTCTCTCTCTCTCCTTCTCTCTTTTATTCTCCTTCTCTCTCTTATTCTCTCTCTCTCTCTTATTCTCTCTCTCTCTCTTATTCTCTCTCTCTTCTTCTCTCTCTCATTCTCCATCTCTCTCTTATTCTCTCTCATTCTCCATTTCTCTCTTATTCTCACTCTCTTATTCTCTCTCTCTCTCTCCTTATTTCTTTTAATCTCCTTCTCTCTTTTATTCTCCCTCTCTCTCTTATTCTCTCTCTCTCATTTTCTCTCTCTCCCTTTCTCTCCCCCTCTGTAATCCTATACTAATTATCCCAAAAAACATTTTGTTGAAGTCCAAGTCAGTCAGGCTTAAAATACAAATACAGGCAGTCCTCAAACTTATAACCACAATTGAGCCCACAATTTCTGTTGCCACAAGAGACATTTAAATGACCTTTGCCCCATTTTACAAACTTTCCTGCCACAGTTGTTAAGTGAATCCCTGGAGTTGCTAATAAGACAGTTGTTAAGTGAATCTGGTCTTCCCCATTGAATTTGCTTAGTAGAAGGTCGCAAAAGGGGATCCCATAACCCCGGAATATGGCAACCGTCATAAATATGAGTCGGTTGTGAACTATCTGAACTTTGACCACGTGACCATGGGGATGCTGCACTGGTCATAAGTGTGCAAAACGGTCATAAATCACTTTTTTCAGTGTCATTGTAACTTTGGATGGTCGTTAAAGGAACTGTTGTAGGTCAAGGTTTTATGGAACTTAACCTGGGCAGTATTTATTTTTTGTACTGGTTTTCGTTCCAGCTATGTCTAACCTGGAGGAAACTGGAGGTTCGTTCTCCAAGTTGGTTTCCAAACGTTTCGTTACCAGGCTGGGTAGCATCTTCAGCGGAATTAAGGGAATGTCAGGGTTCGGATTCTTCTAACCACACCAAGCACTTAGAAGCAGAAGGACATCAGCCCTGACATTCCCTAAATCCCACTGAAGATGTTCCCCAGCCTGGTAGCGAAACGTTCAAAAACCAACCCACAAGCTCAGAGAAAGAACCTCCGCCCTCATCCTAGCAGCTGAGCTACAGATATTTGCCCCTATGGCTAATCTGGATTATCCAATGAAGTTAGGATTCAGTTGGGAATACAAATTATTTTGTAATGCATTGAGATAAAGCTAAAGGTTCCCCACGCACACGTGTGCTTTGTCGTGTCCGACTCTAGGGGGCGGTGCTCATCTCCGTTTCTAAGCCAAAGGTCCAGTGCCGTCCAAAGACGTTCCCGTGGTCATGTGACCGGCATGACTAGACATCAAAGGCACATGGAGCGCTGTTCCCTTCCCACCGAAGTGGTCCCTGTTTTTCTACTTGCATTTTTACCTGCTTTCGAACTGCTACGTTGGAAGAAACTGGGGCAAGTCACGGGTGCTCACTCCATCATGCGGCGCTAGGGATTTGAACTGCCGAACTGCCGACCTTCCGATCGATAAGCTCAGTGTCTCTATCCGCTGAGCCACCCCAACATCCTCAGGGGCAAATCTGAAGAAAGCGTGTATTAACCAAACATTTAGCCAAGCGTAAAACCTGGTGATGAGTTCAGTGGTTTCACTTAAGCAGAGTTGCTTCCATTTATGGTGCCACATCGATCTTTCTGGAGAAGAAGTGGCAGCACTCAGGCTGACATGCTGTCCTTCCGCCAGAGATAATTTATAGCCTGCAGAGGGAAGTGGCTAACTGATGAACCCATCTGCCCACAGAAGGAGGAGTGCTGATTGATTTACTCCCAATTCTGGTACTTAGACTTTGCCTCTTCAACAGGTCACGGAGTCGCAACTATCTCATTCATCAGCCAACAGGGTAAAACGTCATGAAATCTGTAGGCCGTCATCCGATGGCTTCCGTTTTCCTCCTTATGTTCTGGTTGCAAACTTGCTACTCCCCATGTATAAATAAACAAACATGGTGTCTATGTGTGTGCTTGTTTGTTTGGATCCTACTTTTATAATTTTTACAAAAGACTCAAGGCTGCCAAGGTGATGGATTTGTTCAACCAAAGGCTGGACACTTCAGTTTGAATGGTTGAATCCACATTGAGTTATGGATGGGTGAATACTGTTAATAGGAGAAATGAACCAGAAAAGGAAGACAGGTTCGAATGGCCATTTCTAGCTTGTTAGCTGTCATTAGCGAGCCAGACCCAGAGATTTAACCCTGGGCTGATTTACTTACTAGGCTATTACCTTAACCACTTCACCACAGGTTCTCACTTTTGCCAGCTTTGTCCAGGGTATTAAACTCATTTTTTTAATGAAGAACGACCCCTGATGGTCCCTGAATGCAGGGATGAAACATGCAGTTTCACATTTGACCTTCATCCCATTGCAGGCAGATACCAAAGATTTTATTAACGGGAGAAATCCACTAGAAAAGGAAGGGAGACTCGGATGAGCATTTCTAGCTTGTCATGCTTTCATCAGCGAGCCGTACCCTGAGATTCTGGGGGACACTCCCCAATTTGGGCCTTTATGATGCCAGGACAATTCTCTCTGATCTGTCTATGGAGATTCTCGGTCATCCAGGTCATGATGGTCCCAAAGGTGCTTTTCCAAGAGGCAACTGGACTTTCCTGTTTTTCTTTGAAGACGTTCCGCTTCTCATCCAAGAAGCTTCTTCAGCTCTGGCTGGATGGTGGAGAAAGCAACCACTTCACAAATGCATGGCACAACATAATCATGGAGGATGGCACGATATAGGAGAACAAACTCATTAAGACAAGATTCAGCCGTCCATCTGCATTTAAAAGACCAAGGCCACTCTTCTGAAGATGACAAAGTCCACATTTTGGACAGAGAGGACCATTGCTTTGAAAGAGAGATCAAAGAGGCCATCATCGATGTCAAAATTGAACAGCCGTCTCTCAACGGGGGGGGGGGAATATGACATCACCTATCTCCTGCCTACAACATGGTCCTTTCAGCAGTTCCAAGAAGGCTCCCACAAGCATTTGCACCACTCAGGGGACCCTGAGGCCGCAGATCAACCTCCAAGTGGCCTCAACGGCTCTCTAAAACAATGCAAAGGACCAGCTGTCTGCAAGGAATGTGAATCCTTCCGTTCCCCACCATCCAGTCAGAGCTGAAGAAGCTTCTTGGTTGAGAATCAAAACGTCTTCAAAGAAAAGTAAGAAAGTCCAGTTGCCCCTTGAAAAAACACCTTTGGGTCTCTCTGATCTCGTTTCCTGCTTCTTTCCGGAAAGCTAGCTAGCGCAGCACAGAAATCTCTTAGCTTTCCCCCCACATGTTCAACTTAAAAATAAAGAAATCAGCACGGAACATTATGCCAGAAAGGGCCCAGGGGCAAGGGGAGGAAGCAGAGAAGAAGGTCTCTTGCTAGCATCTCAGAGAGAGAAAAGAAGGGAGAGGGGAAAGGGATGACTCTGTGAGCCCTAATTGCCACTTGCATGTCTATCCTAGGTCTCTCCACAAGCTCTCTTTGCCTAGGAAGTTGCAAGTTCGAATCCTGAAGGTGCAAGCAGCCAGCAGTTGATAGCACTTGGTCTGCACATTAATTAAATGGCTTTTGTGTGCGAGCTCGCTTATTAGTATGCTTCTCCTTTAATCGCCAGCTCTTCAGCCATCAAGACAATCTATAAATCTCCTCAAATATGAAATAATGAAGTGGAATGGTTCAATTTATTACTATGTAATAAGTCAGGATAATATAGGAGTAGGTAGGGTGGTTCTGCAGCTGCCTCCGTGCTGGGACCTGTCACTTCTCATTACACGTAGCAATGGAGGAGACTTAAAAGGGCAGGAGAACCTCCCGGAGGGACATTATTTCATGCTGGAAGGCAATCCAATACTTCTCAGATTTGGTTTCGTTCAGATGAGATGCTACTGGAGATACATGCCTGTTTTATTTTTCCCTGCCATGCTTGCTTTGTTTCACAAATATACGAGCCAAACAAAACAGGGGGGAAACCACAAATGTTTCCACTAAGCAGCAGATCATCTGCCCCAAACAGAGTGCCCACCAAGAGGTTCTTCAGACTCAAGAGGCCTTCCATCAACATAGAACCAAGTCCCATTGTCTAGGACAGGGGTGAGGAACTATGGTCCTTTGGTGACCTGTGGACTTCAACTCCCAGAATGGCTGGCTCAGGAATTCTGGAAGTTGAAGTCCACAAGTGCTAAAGGGGGCCAAAATTCCCCACCTCTGCTCTAGGAGGACATTTGTAGCAAATCTTCAGGTTCAAGATTCACAATTAGCAATGAGAGCAACTCAACACCTCTTTATCTCTTTACTGAAAGTGATAATGGCAACCACCAAGTGGGCAGCTTGACCATATTTCCCATCCTGCAAATCAACATCAAACGTCATTCCATTTTTTTGTAGGTGGATGGGTGTGCTAAACTCACAATTGATGGAGAATACTGCAGCAGTCCTCTGCAAACTCTCCACCTTGTTTTCAAGAAAGAAGGTGAAAGAAAGAAAAATGGGCAAAATTACCTGAGGAGACACTTCAACTTGCAAAGCATCCACAATGAACATTTCCTTGTCTGCCTCTCCACAGCTGGGGGATCATCACCTTTCCAGACTCTGACGGAGAACTAATTCCAACTAAGAGCTCCCAGCTCCCTCTAGAAAAATTATCTCTTGTTGGCCAACTGCTCTGGGCTATTAACCTAGCAATCTCCCAGCGGAGTGACCATAGATATTAACGGTGAGTAAATTACAGTGGCTTTTGTTCAGCCTGGGCCGTGATCTGTGCAAATTTACAGATGAATGTTACTAAAGTCTAGTGGGAGATTAATCCATTGTGAACATTGGATGGGGGACAAGAACAGCTTATCTGGGGAAGTGGGGTAAAGGCACAGGTAGACCACCTCACTCTCTGCATGACTACCTCTTAGATGCTTTCAAATTCAGGGAAGAAGTCTGAAATGCACTTTGTAAGAATAGAATAGAATAGAATAGAATAGAATAGAATAGAATAGAATAGAATAGAATAGAATAGAATAGAATAGAATAGAATTTATTGGCCAAGTGTATCTGGACACACAAGGAATTTTTCTCCAGCGTTCATGCTCAATACTTACATTCAGGCTACAATTGACAAACTGTGATTACAATCCGGAACTCACATCTTGTTAATATTTTACTTAAAAAATTCTGTATTCAGTTCTTAAGATAAATTTAATTTATTGTATTCTAGGCAAAAAAGGTGCCGGAATTGCATTCTATGACAAAAAAAGCACTGATTAAAATTTATCATCATTTTGATCTTCCATCTTTCCATGTTCATACAAGTCATTTTATACCTCATATACATAAATCTTTCATTCATATACAAATGGACAATGGACACTAAAACCCATATGCAACAGTTTGTATCCTACAAATGTAAAAAAAGCCTTCTTCCTTGACTTTCTTTTTGATAAATATGGTAAATACATATAGAAATAAATATAATAACTACATCTAATACAACTATGAAAAGGCTAAACAGGTCCTTGACAAGTTTTGTCACAAATATTTTGACGTGGGTTGTGACAGGATGATTGTACTTTATAACATGATGACACAATGAATGTACTTTATGACTGTGAATATAATGATAAGGATCACAGTTTGCTGATTACACCTAATATGTACATGACATGATGAATGTACTTTACGATTATGAAGGTATCTTAAGATTGTAATCACAGTTTATCAATTATAGACTGTATGTAAGAATAGAGTATGTACACTGGAGACAAATTCCTTGTGTGTCCAGACACACATATAAATCCTATTCCTATTCCATCTGGAAGTCACCTGCAGAGTCTGTCTGGATCCTACAGATTTACTCATGAAGAGCTGCCATCCAGAGCATAGATGGGTGATCCTTGACCCCAGGTCCAGGGTCGCTGCCTGGCTGCCTTTTTTCACCCCAGCATCATCTCTGTGAAACAAAGACATGTGAGTTTGCCATTTTCCCACCCATAAATCTGATACCACAATGAAATGCTGATGGAATAATAGAAAAATATTCCCAACTATTTGAGAATAAAGCTAAATATCCTTATCCTTCCCTTAGCTGGATGTATTCAAGCTAGAACTTGGAAGTTATTTTAGGGTGCTTCTCATTGAATCTGATGGACTAATTTCTCGGCAATTATAGTTTTACTTTCTGGAGTAAAAGGAGAAAATGCCATATGCTGTTAAATGGACGGTCTTTTTCTCCCTCTTCCCTTACAAAACATTGTGCAATTCCCCATATTTTCCAGTGTCCTATAGTAGTATAAACATTTTTAAGGGGTTCAGTATGTGTCAATAAAAAGCAAATTTTGCTTCTTTTTTAGGAAAAATGTTGGCTAAATTATGATATTCATTTACAATTCTTATTTCCATTTATTCTTCTATAAAAATCTAAATGAATCCTAACCAAATCTTAATATGCAGTGTTTCACATATAGTAAGTCACTGAGTTATTCCATGGTAAAGAAGTGGTGACATTAAAGAATGAAAATTTTCTGTATATTATAAATTATACCTCTGTTGCCTTTGTGCTACCCTGTTTTTACCACCCATAATCCAGAAAATTGACAATTCCATTTGCAGAGTTATTTTCATTTTGAATGTAAGTTTTTCAAAAGGCTGGGGTTTTTTCATATTATTCTCTTATTATGTACTTGTCTGGCATTGCTAGCCTGTTGTGACATTTTGAAGAACATATTTTTTCTATAACTATTCAGATGTGATGTAAATACTGAGTACTATTATTAATAAAACCATGGAGTTCCACAGTTCTTAGACTCTTTTATTTATTTCGTATTATAAAAATGTTCTGCTTATCTGGCTGAAAATAAATCAGATTTACAGCTTTCTGATAGCAGCTCAACTGTGCACAGCAGTACTATTGGCATTTCTATGTCTTACCAAACTACCTTTTCACTTAATCTGTGGATGGATTCTTCTATAAGGTCCAATCTATTTGCTGTACAAACTGAATATTAACTAATACTGGTAGCATATTTATTTATGTAGTCGAGTTGAGTTACTAAAACATTTAATACTTTCTTTTTTTACCAATGGAATCTGAAAGTGATTTATTAAGCCTCCAGGTTTTCAGCATCACTAATGAAATCACTATGTGGAGAATGATGGTTCGATGTTAGTGACCAGCATTTTTTATTTGATTTTATTATCATTTACTTGTTATACATGTTTACATACCACCCAGGTCCAGCGATTCCTGACAGGAAAAAAGACAGTAGATCCTGAAAATGTGAGCAGAGAAAGAAAAAATTGCATCCTCTTTAGTACTTGTTTAGCTGTACTTCATTCTCTATGGAATGATTCATGTCAGAATATATAGTGTGTACCAAATTAAACAAAAAATGAGCATATTATGTTCCGACAGCCGTCCAGATTCTGAAATCTCCCAGGGCGGTTATGTTGGCTGAAATGGGGAAGCACTGTTGTAGCTGTACACAGCTGGAAAGTATCATATCAAGGGTGGTTGACTAGATATAAGTCTGGAACCAAAGAATTGCTGCCAAGACAAGTTTCATATTCAAGGACTATAATATGCCCCAAAAGTTGCTGCTATTGCATTTCATGTTCCTTGATTATTTAATATTAAGTCATGCACTGTTTATTATATTCTACCAGCAGCCTTTGAATGGGAAAGGTTCCCAAAAAGTAAAAAGTGAAGACATGAATATTATTTTGATATTATTCTTTTTAAAAAACAAGAAACAATTCACAGCTTTAGCTTTAGGCAGTGAACAATGCCCTTTGAATGAGTGTGTATCTTGATGAACTAGTATATATAAACAGGAATTGCTGGTTAATAAGATTGGTAATAATCTGACATCAGTAACACTTAAAATGTATCTGTTTTCAATTGACTACTTTCTTTTGGAGACTGATTTTATGCCTTTACATTTCCAGATTTATTCTTAGAATTCTTTCCCTTTCCTTCATTGCCTAATTTTTTGAAACATCTTGCTTGCTGAGGAGTTGAAATCTCACATGTGCTTTCATGCTTATTTTGTAGATAATGTATCAATGGATTATGGATTTTGAATGCATTTTATATTTCCCCTCCACAAATGTATGTAGGTATGCCTGTTTTTACATATGGAGTTTGGTACATAATGGCAGAAAGTAAATAATAAATAGTAATTTCTACTATTTCAAACAAAAACACATTTTGTATTTAAAATGTATGCCTAATGAAAAAGTGGCTATTCAGAATGCAACAGAATGCAACTGTGATCAAAGCTGCTTTGTCAAAATAGAATGTAATTCCAGAATGATGGTTTCATTACTTTATTTTTTTATTGAAAAGTTTTAAACACACACACAGAATATAAAAGATAAGATAATTAAAGCCCTTGAATGATTTTTCG